>PVJN01001977.1:107500-128413 GCA_004026805.1 Lasiurus borealis
AAAAACAAGGGAGGTTGTTAGCAAAGATTATCAGATATGGGTTGGTAGAAAAAATAAAAATTCTAGAGATTTGAAATTTATTAATTTATATTTGAGGCCATGGTTTATGTTCTGTTTTTAGATTTTGTGGATTTCACTGAACTTGATTTGTGTGGCTTGACATTTTATTGCATCAAATTAAGTCTGTCAAGATAAACAAAGGTAGCTGCAGTAAGGAAATTGATACCATTGCATATCTTGTGGATATATATTTTCCTAATCAAATTAGCTGGTTGCTTTTACATTTTATGAATTTTCTTTGAAGTTTTCTCACTTTGGCTATTATAGATTGTGCTGTTTAAATTATAAGGGACTTCAGGTTGAATTACTTCAAAAGTTTATTCAAGAGGAATACTCTCCATTTTCTATACTTTGAGTAAGAGAAGAATACTATAGCTATTTAAACCTGCCATTTGGCAACTGAAGTCAGTAATGTGAGTTTATATTAACATATCTGGAAAATACTGGGCCTTTTTTATATCTTTGGGTTAGAAGATTAAGAGAGTTTTTCTCCCTCTGAGATTATTCATATATTTTCAGACCTATTGTGAAATATTACCAGTCAAAAAATGGAATATGTTTTGTACACAGATGTTACAGTATGGATAGTGGGTTTTAGAAATTAAATGGATTTCACTCCTATAAATTGATTAACAGTGATTTATTTCAATTTTAGTAATGTCTTTTACAAAATAGTGATATTACAAACTAACAAGTTTGAAAAAATCTAATTCTCATTTAATCTATAAATGAGTTAATTATTTTAAGTATCAGAGTTTTCTCAAACAAATATAATGATGCATACTAAGTACTTCCCTGTAACATCTTATTTAGATAGCGTACACTATTTGAGATAAATCAAATACTATTTTAGTTTTTTTATTTGAATATTTTGAATTTACCTTGTTTGTTAATATTTTATCATGAACAAACTATTATATTGTCCATTAGATTCTTTTTATTTGATGAAATTTATATTTGTTGAAATAATTTTAACCAATGCTTATTAGTTAGGTTTCATTAGCAATAACTGAAATAAAATGATTGCACTGTGATGATTCTGTTTGGTCTTGATAATTCAAGGAATAATTATGATGTTTAGGACTTGGTACTTGAAAAAAAATAAATTGGAGGTAGGCATACCATTCCATCATTGTCATTGAAGGGGTATTTGAGCAAGTATAAAATACAGAGTACAGTTTTAATTTCTTGCTCATCAAGAGTGACATTATTATTCACTGACAAGTGCAGTTAGTGCCCTGTCTTCCTTCTCGTCTGATCTCATGGCAGCAACTCTGTGTTTAAACAGAGTGGTTATTTAAATACTTGTTCTTACAGAGTAATAAAGCCCATGTTTTGGCTAGATATATAAAATTTTGTTTTCCTTTCTATGAAAATTCTTTCAGTGCCAAGCCGAGTAAAATATTAAACGTACAAAAACTGTGATTATACATATGATAACTTAAGGCACTTACCAGGTAATTTAACTTAAAACTTTTAGTAACAGTTTTGGAATTTGCATAGCTACATAATGTAAGGCTTGGGGGTAAAAAAGGTTAATAGGCCCAGAAAATCTCTCAGTGATAGAAAGCTATTTATACATAGAAAAATTATGTTAAAAACAACACATTAAACTATTTAGTCATATATCATTACAGGTTTGAGATTGTGAGGCTAGTATAATAAATTAAATTTTATCTTAATACATCTGGGATTGTTCATTTTTCTGTTCTACTAAATTAAGCACAAAGAATCCTGGTTTCTAAGAGAGAAACATGATATTAAACATTTGCTTTAACTGTTCATTTCCAGTAGATGGCTATAGTTCACTACCAAATTGAACTTATAATAGATTTTTTTACAGTAACTAAGTCAAAAGATGAAAGTTGAATTATTATAAATGAGTTGCCCTGTACATTTTTTTTTATTTCGTGTGCTTAGTCATAAAGTATTGTTATCTTTTATAGAACACTATTTTAAAATGACTGAAAGGTGGTATTTTCTACTTTTTCTTTTTTTGATAAAATGTGTAGTAATGTCCTTATTTGTCACAGTTTATTTACTTTTAAAAATTCCATGTTAAATGAGTAATACTACTGGTTGTTGAATTATATAAAATTATACTATTCTAAGAACTCTATAGATCCCATAAGTTATTGCTTCCCTAAATTCGATCAACTTATTTTAACATTTATTTCAGCCTTTAAATTGAAGTACAATGACTCATTTATCACTTGTGTTATCTAGATTTACTGGCTTTTACCAAAGTATTTCAAATATATTACATATGTGTATATATTTAAGCAATATGTGTTTTTTATTGGATCTGTATCTAAATATTTCAAACATAATTTAACCAAGCTAAATGATATAAACACAGGTTTACATTTGAAAAAGAATATATTAGCTCATAAAGTACTTAGAATCTGCATTGCAATTGGACGTGTGTCTGTCTACTAGGCTGCAGCAATAGCTTGTAAGCATGGCACTGAGATGATAAGTGTCCTTATTGACTTTTCACCTCCATCCATAAATATAACTGCATGCTACCTGAGTAAATGAGTTTGAATTTATTGTGTATGTGGGGGTTTTGAATGCAACAAAAAATGTGAAAAAGACTAGATATTTTCTCTCGTCAGGACCACTATATAATTTGTCTATTTTCTTTCACTGAATTTTTTTTTGTTTGAGTTGTGTATACATATATATGATACTGATGTAATTTTATGTCCTGCAGGTATTGTTTGAACCAGGCAGTTCAGGATTTAGCTTTTCGTTTTATTTTACAAGTGAAAACATCGGTTTTGTGTGATAATGTAAGACTGCAATTTTAGATCCTTTTTAAATCAACTTCCAATTTATATGGCTGGCTACCACTGTTTAATCTATTATTAATAAGCATCTTGCTCAGCCATACAAATTATAAAAATAATTCCACAGTTCCAGGAGAATTTTATTTTCACATTTAGAGTTTACACAAATATTTCACATTATCCCTTGAAGACAAATGAATTATTTTTTTGTTTTTTTTATTAATGTGGTTGTATATATTTATCATTATAATAGAAGTCAATTAAGAAATAGGCCACAATTATAACTAATTAAGAGAAATTTTATTCACACATTTTGTTAAGGTGTAGTTAGAATATTCAGATGTCTTTGTGAATCAATGGATTTATAATTCACAACCGGAGGTAGGTTACTTTATGTAAAAATAACTAATTTATTTTTCCCCAGACATTAAAAATTTACATGAATGTGAAAGATTTTTTTTTGGTAGGCAGTTCATTTTTTTATGGATGTATGTTAATGTTCGTATATACAATTTAGTTTTATATATGTGAATAATCAATCCTTCATTTGTTGAGTCAGTCCTTAAAGGACAAAAGATATTTGACCCCACCCTGAGACCATGCAATGTAAGTTTACAAAAGGATCAGGGAACACAGATTTTAATAATGCAAACAATATTAGTCCTGTCCCCTCTGGCGTTTGGAACCTGGACATGCTGATTGTATACTTTGATTCTTAAACCGTGGAGATGTATCTGATGCCCCCGGGAGCACCTGGCCCAGCTCAGAACATTTCAGTGATTACAAGGATGGTGCCTAGAGGGCAATTAAGGGACAGGGCGAGAGATAGACAGTAATGAGTCCCTGTGGCACCTTAATGAACCTCAGAAAGGGAAGCAGAGAATTCGGTAACAGTCCTGGCGCAGAGAAGAAGGTTGTTGAGTAATGTGGAGACTATTTACCAAGAATATTATTTTGTATTTTGATATTTGTATAATCAAAAGCAGGTTTTTAAATCTCACCACTTAATGTATTTAACATATTCTTTTCAATTAAGTTAATAATTTAAATTTTATTAATAAAAGCCTTTGTTTTTTCCTATATTGCTTGTTCCTGTGCCCAAGTTTCATTTAAATAATATACTTGCTTTGAATGCTCTATTGTAGTAGGTTATTTTCCTTACTGTTAAGAGGTGTGTTTTTCTTTTACTGATACACAGTAATTTTAGTGAAGTGTTGAGCTAGCTTTTTAGTGTGTGTTTGTGTAGACTTCCTGTTTATTCATTGTATTTTTTTGAGTTGTTATTATCTACAGTGGAAGCATATATTCCTTGATTTGGGTTAAGCTTATGAAAGCTGAAAAATTGAATAATCTTTTGAAATAGACCTTTTCTTGTGTATATGATTATACAAAAAGTATTATAACAGAAGGAGAATTTTATATGGTGTCTGTGATTCATACAACAGCATTGGGTTGATTTGAAATCTGGTTTATTTCACTGTTGATTTTTCTGACCCAGATTTCTTGCTTAAAAACACATTCATAGCATGATGCAAATGGATTTCTATGTGATTTCTTATTTGTTCACTTGCATTATTATGAACAAAAGAAAAGAGAGTGAAAAGGCAAACTGCTGTGAGAATGACACTTGATACCATCATCCTAGTTCTGTAACCATCTCTCTGCTCTGTGCTGTTATATAGATACTAATGTATGGGCTCTCTTGCCTCATTGTATTTGCTGTGGCACCTACTCAAATGTACAGGCATTGCTGAGACAACTGACTGGCTCTGAAGTGCTCATCTTCAGAGCACTTGGCTCTGGGCTCCTTTGCATGGCATTGCCTGAACCACTTCTCAGACACCAGCAATCTACCTATGTGTTCTGTAAATACTGTGGGCAGCAGGGCCCAGACTGCCGCTCTGTTTCCTGCGACCACTAGGGGGAATCAAGGAGTGTCCCTGCAAATCCCTCCCCCCTTCTTTAGCTCCTCCCCATTTCTTGTCCTCCCTCTCCACCTCCCTTCATTTCTGTTTTCCTCCATTTATTCCCTCTGCTTTCCTTCTCTTCCTTTTCTTTGTGTACTGTAACCTAACCCCCTGTACAGTGGAGCATCACTGTAACCTAACCCCCTGTACAGTGGAACATCATTGCAACATAAACAATAGTTTGTCTTTAGTTTTTAAAGTTCTTTAGTACATGTCATGTATTTTTCTATCTGCTGTTTACATTCTTAGAGGATGACAAGATTTTACAGTTTTAATGAATAAAGAATTCTTGGAAAAGTGTTACTAGCTAGATGAACATTGAATTGAGTTTACAATAACATAAAGGAAAACTATGATGTATTAAATGTACAGTATGATTATTATAAATGTTGTATATAAAAATAGCCATAAAATAATAATTTAGAAACTTTTACACCTACTTTTGTTTTAATTAGAATGTCTCTGAAATTGTGAATATTCCTGAATTACTATTCCTGATTAAAATTCATTTGTGGGTGGCTGACTTGGATCTCTGTTATATGATCATGATTTCTGCTTGGAGTCTTCTTATAAAAACAGGTAGCTATTTATTCAGCTATGATGGTCACTAAATTTGACCTAAACATCCATAAATATTTTAGCTTTCTCTAAAGAATAACTATTAATGTAAATTCATGTAGGAATTTAAAGCACTATGTACTATGCACTTTAAATTGGGTAGCTAAAATATATTATAATATGTTTTTTGTTTTGTTATATATCCATCTGGGGAAATGTGGGTACATGTTAATATTTCTCTCCTCAAATTTGTATTTTCCAGGTATTTAAAGATCACAATTTTTGAAATAGCCAGAGAATTTAATACTGGCATATTTTGGGCCTGATTTCTGATTTTATAATACATAAAGTTTTATTTTTTAAAGATTGGGTTTTAATGATTTTTACGTTATCCTCGAGAATTCTCTTGTGCTTTATAAAATGAACCGGTTTCATTGTTCACTGAAAATGCTTAACATATGCAGAGTTGACTACATACCATGTAGAATGTTAGTCATTACAGAATAAATGTGTTTGAAAAAAGGAATGCCTAGAAATTCTGAAATAAAAATGTTTATCTTTTACTTAATTTTTAAATAGACTGTTAACATCAGTTTTACTTAGCCAAACTTATGGCTACATTTATATATGTCTGAATATTTATTGTAGGAAATTTGTTTATATAATTGAATGGTAAAATCATCTTAAAATTGATAGTGGTTACAGGAGCCATGATTGATGTTTGTGTTTGAGAAAACAAATAGAGAACACATTTGTGAATCTTTTAATGATTACATTTTTGATAGCTTTAATAAGAAAGCACATAATTTGTGATGACTTCAGTAAAAAAATTGCAGCAAACTTTTTGAGTTAACGGCAAAGTAAATGGGGCAGGTTTTGCATTTTGAACAGAAATGTTATGAACTGTGATTGAATTTATTGTGAAAGTGTGTCAGTATTAATAAAAGTATTTAGGTTCAAGTTGCTGGGCTTCATAGCATTTTTAAGGTTAAGGATTGGTTATTGTGAAGTCACTTCTGTGTATTTGGTAATACGCAGAAGATAGCAAATATATTTCTGTGCATTTTGGATTATTATGCCATTTCTTATTTCAAACCCTTTTTGTCAGGACACCAGGCAAAACAATGATGCTTTGAGGACGTAATTAAAGATATTGTTCAAAGAACAACTTTCTGCATATTTGAATTATTACTGTCATCAAAATCATACAAATATGGAAATATGATTGCCAGAAGCATATAAATCAATGATCAGCATGGCCTCAAAATCCAATAAATATGTAGAGTTAAATACTTTAAAATGCAAATTGTGCCTGATGATTTGCATATGGTGGAGTTTAAAGGAAATTTGTTGCTTAACAACCTCTAAGGTACAGTTAGGGCTGTGGGTAAACATGGATTTTTTTATTCATCATTGGTCAAGTTGCAAGATTTGATAAATGATGGGAGACTGCTTTCCTTGGTTAAAATGACTGCAATCTTTACTGAATCCTAGAACTGCCTTCAAGTCATCTGAATAATTAAGAGTTAATTATTCTTCATCCATCTAGATCAGAAAAGGACAGATTTAGGGAAGGAATTTATAATTTTTGCCTCACGTCCTGTCATGCCATAATGTGATAAACTAAACTGACTCCAAATAATATCTAGTGACCTTATAGTAATTAGGCCTCACAAAACATTTCTGTTGCAGTTTTTTAATTGCTTACATCGATTCTAGAAACTACACATTAACAGGCTTATAAGTTTAATTGTCTCCAAAGAAAGCAATATAAAATTCAGGTCCCATTACTATTGTGTTTTAGGTTCATTGCTGTGGGTGCATACCAACCAGCCAGCAGATAAGTTTCCCCGTGTTCTTTAGAAACAGCGAGTGGTGCCTCCTGCATTGTTGTTGGAGGAGAGCAGACACACTGGGAAACATTATTTTCAAAAGTTACGTACATGGAAAGGACAGTGAATCTTCACTTGTTTTACTTGGAAGTATTAAAATAATTTCACTTTCTCAAAATAAATATAATGATGGAACAGATCTCTTGTTCGGATTTACCAATAATATTATTTTAAGAAGCTGAAAAATGCAGCTGAGTTAAGAAATAAACCGTTTTGTACTATTATCTGTTAAAAGCAGATGGCATGGAATTCACATAAAACCCAGAGTCTACTTAGTGAATTTGTTCCCAAACGATTTTCTTTGAGAATAGAGCGTTTTGTGAATGTTTACTGATCACAAGAAGAATTGTAATAAAGAAATCAATATGCATGATCCCTTTCCATGTAGTACAACAGGGTTACACTGTTAGGTTAAACACAGGCAGCATTCCTTTCCAGAAAATCAATTTGCTGTATAGCCTGGAACCGCCAGTGTCTGCAGAGTCATTTTGTGTTGTGCGCACAGTAAATTCTGTATTGGCACCTTCAAATAGTATTGACTGCTAAAAGGCTATCAGCTGAGTAACCTGACTTTAAGCAAAAAGGCCAGTCCCTTAATAATAACATATGCTATTATTTCTTTTTTATATTTTGTCATAAACCAATTGTTTCAAAGAAGCCATTTCTTTTTCTTTTTTTTTTTAATATTTTAGTGGAAATGCCAAATGTGATTTTAGTGTGGAATATAATTTTAATACTTATTAATTATACCTGTTTACATTCTGGCCAAGAGTTTTCATATTCTCAAATTATCTGCATATCTCTAAAGCACATTTTTTAGGCTAAGTAGCAATTGCTGCTTATTTTGAAAAGTTGGAGTAAATTTGAAAGGATGATATTTTTTTTATAAAGTTTCTTTGTTCCTTGCCTCCATTTCTATACAAAAGAAACAAAAATCGTTTTAGAGAAAATAGTTTACTTAATATTTAAAGCTACTTAGTTACTACACATTGTTGTTACTGAGGCAAATATTTCTGGGACAAGTATGAAAACATCTTATTTTTAGGTCTTTTTACTCTTCATCCTAAATTTGGCTCTTAAAATGATTCTGTCATTTCAATATAGCTGTTCAATTAAAAAGATCAAGCTACCCGTTAATGATCATATTTTTAAGAAGTGGTTCTACTTGATCATGACTTTGGATTCTGTTGGCTCCCTTATAGTCATGGTGATCTTCCTTGCGTGCCAGGGTGCAGTGTCTTTGTTTAAGTACTATGGATGAGTTTGTGTTTCAGCGTGATAGACTGGGACTCAGCAGAACATTCAGCCGCTGGGGTCTGTGAAGTTTTTCTAGGTGTAGTCATTCTTTTTTGCTCCCTATTCATTCGTTGATTTTGTTTGTTTGTTTCATTTGCTGAGTTTTGCAAAACCTTTTTTCTCTAGGCTGCATGCTTCTCACATAGGATTTTTGTTGTTGTTAATGAATATACTTCTTTAAACTGTAACTGAGAAAGGGCTTTATTCTGTTAAATTTTACCCTAGCTTACTAGGGAATGATGAGATCTCTAAGACTAAGAATATAAAATTAGTAAGCATTACAAGTGATTTTTGCATTTTAATCAGTCTTTTGTCATTAGATTACCACTACAGTCTCCATGTAGTTCAGACAGTGTGGTTTAAGAGCTGATTATTTCACAAAATGCTTTTCCAGTACAGCATGCAGGTGTGCAAAAATTTGTAAGCTTAAGGAAAAATGAGTAGGTTTGGTTATGTTGTATATTTACCCATGTTTTATATGTTGATAGAAACCTCTAACATTTAAAAAATCATCACTTATAAAATGAGTTTACTCTTTGAGAAAAACATTCTTGTAATAGGCACAAAATTATCCAAATAATAGTGTAAACCAAGCCAGGCATAGCAGCAGACAGAAAAATGCATTCAACCAGTAGGATCATGGATTTGTTTGATTCAGATAATTGAAAGTGTTTCATACTATTATTGCAACTTGAAGGCTTGTTTAAGTGTCTAACTGTCAGTCACGCTGGAAGGTGAAAAGTATTCAATTGTCACTCTGTCAGTCAATAGAGATGAGAACTGTCTGCCTAATGGATTTCTTTACATAGATGTCTGCATGGAGGTAGAAGTAAAATCAATGTGTTGTCATGTGTGAGTACACGCATCAAACTGCCAGGTGAATTGCAACTGTATTTCTGTAACATCTACATCCTTGGCTTGTTTGTGGAAGGCAGAGGCAGCTCTGCATGAACACATGGGGTGGGGCATAGGTAGACAAGTGCATTGGGGGACAGCATTATTTAGTACCATCTGTGTCCTTGAGGGCATTTATTCTAACCTCTAAAAACAACCTAGTTTTAATCAAATTGCACTGAATGGAATTCTTCATATCACAGTGGCATTGCACTTAGAACGTTCCATTTTAGGCACTTGTCACTAAGGAGCTCATGTTTCTATCATGTCTAAGGTAAAATAATACTTCTATATTGGCAGTCACCTAAATTAGTGGTTCTTTTTTTAGTAGAAGTTTTATCAACAGCTGGAATAAGACATAAACCCTTTTCAGAATTTTTGATGACAGACAACTGGGAGGGGTAGATAGATCAATGAGTTAGATGACCATCATAATTTAAAATCATTTAAAAAATGGGATGCTAAAACTAAGGAATGATGAAATGTAAAATTTTGCATGTAAATGGAAAAAATTAATTGTGTGAACATGAAATGAGTCCTGGCTCCACACAGCACATTATGTAACACTAAACAGAGGTGATGTAGCTGGTAACAAACTGAGCAGTTAGGATAGTATTTCAGAAATTTAAAGTATGTTGTATTTGCACTATTCAGATAGGACCTAAAGTAATTCAGCTAATTCTTAGAATTCATAAAACTCTGGCCAACTGTGGGCTCTACCAAGAAGGGTAACAGAATGTGGGACGATCTCACTTCACATGGTCAATTGAAGGACCCTGGAGAAAATTTAGGGAGTTAGGCAGCGTAAGCAACACATGCCTATTTTTTGGAATCTTTAAAGGTCATTGTAACTAGGAAGGAGTTGCCCTTTCTTGTGTCTGGAAGTTAGACACAGATAGCAGCAGTTGAAGACAATGAACTTTCTAACATGAAGACATTATACCACAGAGTATCAGTAACTCCATGTATTTGTGCAGAAGCTGGACTATACTTTTTTAACACGAAGTGCGTAGGACAAACTGTCCTGGTCCAACTATTCAGAGACTGGAATCTCACAAGAAAATATTGAAAGAACAACAGTGATCAAGTATCCCCACAGTTTCTATAAAGAAAGCACATTTTGGAGAAGCCAAGATGGCTGCATAGGTAAACACCTAAACTACTGCCTCACATAACAGTTTCAAAATTACAGCTAAAAGACAAAACGGACATCATCCAGAACCACAGGAAAGCTGGCTGAGTGGATATTCTACAACTAGAAGAAAAGAGAGGGGCTCACGGAGACTCAGAGGAGCTGCAAAAAGCTGAGGTACAAGACATGTGCGTAGAGAAGACGAGCAGCAGAGTGCCTGTCTGGCTTCCTCTAGCGGTAGGGAGATAGAAAATCCCAACTGCACGGCACCCCAGTTCTGACTGCATTGAACCCCAGTTCCGGGCGAGACTCATGGGGGGGAGTCTGAACTGTCGTGAAAAGGGAGGAGTGCACAGAAACTCAGGGGAGCCGAGAAAGGCAGAGGTCCTGAGGTGTGCACAAGTGCGAGTGTGCACAAAGAGGGCTGACTGCTGACTGTGCAGCTGGCTTTCTCTAGCGGGTGGAAGACAGAACCTCCCAACTGCACTGAAATCCAGTTCCAACTGCACCGAACTTCAATTTTGGGCGAGCCCTGGGGACCCAGACTCATGGGTTCGCAGAGGGCAGGGAAACTCAGGGGAGCCAGGGAGGCACAGGTCTGGAGGCACATGAGCGAGAGAGCACAAAGAGGGCTGCAGCAATTACCGAGGGGCACTGAGACCCAGGTCTGAGACCCAGGGGCCAGGTAGGGTGGGGCTGATGGGAAGCCAAGGCTGTCTGCTCAGCCCCGATACTCCACCCAATCCAAGCTGAACACAGAGGCTTTTGCAGTTGTGCAAGGCTTGTATCATAAGGCTGTCTCCAGCACAGAAGTTCTCCCGGTGTAGACACAGTTAATCCTCACAACCAATTGGCTTGGAGATCAATTCCCCCCAGTGATACAAACAACAATCAAGATTTAACTACAACAAGGCTATACACACAGTCCACAAAGGGGTGTGCCAAGAGAGTCCACCTCAGGTAACTGGGGAGCGGAGCACCTAGCACACAAAGATACTCTATCAACTCAGGCAAGTAACGAAATGCAGAGACAAAGGAACAGATCACAAACAAAAGAAATGGAGAAAAACAAATGATTGAATATAGAGTTCAAAACCATTGTTATAAGGTTTTTCAAGAATTTCCTAGAGAAGATGGATAAATTTAGCGAAACCCAAGAGGAGATGAAAAAGAACCAGAGATGAAAAAGGACCAACTAAAAATTAAACATACACTGACTGAAATAAAAAATAGTATACAGAGACCTAACCGCAGACTAGAGGAACAAAGAATCAAGTCAAAGATTTGAAATACAAAGAAGCATAAAACACTCAACTGGAAAAGCAAAAAAGAAAAAAAATCCAAAAATGTGAAGATAGTGTAAGGAGCCTCTGGGACAATTTCAAGCATACCAACATCAGAATTATGGAGATTCCAGAAGAAGAGAGAGAGCAAGATATTGAAAACCTATTTGAAGAAATAATGACTGAAAACTTCCCCTACCTGGTGAAAGAAATAGACTTACAAGTCCAGGAAGCACACAGAGCCCCAAACAAAAGAAATCCAAAGAAGACCACACCAAGACACATCAAAATTAAAATACCAAGAGCAATAGACATTGAGAGAATATTAAAAGTAGCAAGAGGAAAACAGTCAATTATCCACAAGGGAGCACCCATATGATTGTCACATCGTTTCTCAACAAAAACTATGCAGGCCAGACAGGAGTGGTAAGAAATATTCAGTGATGAATAGCAAGAACCTACAACTAGGATTACTCTACCCAGCAAAGCTATCATTCAGAATTGAAGGGCAGAGAAAGAGCTTCACAGATAAAAAAAAAAACTAAAGGAGTTCATCAACAGCAAACCAGTATTATATGAAATTCTGAAAGATACTCTTTAAGAAGAGGAAGAAGAAGAAAAAGGTAAAGATAAAAAGTATGAACAATAAATACATGTCTATCATCAAGTGAATTAAAAATCTGATAAACAGAATAAACTGGTGAATATAATAGAATCAGGGGCATAGAAAGGGAGTCTACTGACAATTTTCAGGGAGAAAGGGGTTAGTAGGGTGCAGGAAAAGACTGGACAAAAATCATACACCTATGAATGAGGACATTGTGGGGAGAAGTAAGGGGAGAGGCAAGGGTGGGAGCAGGGGGGGAAGGGAGCTATGGGAGGAAAAAAGAGGAACAATTGTAGTAGTCTGAACAATAAAGATTTATTATATCAAAACAAAAAAAAGAAAAAGAAAGCACATTTTCACATGTCAGAACTACTATATATAGGAAGTGTTTCATCACTTTTATAAATGAGTTTTTATTTTTTAAAACAAGTGTTAATCAATTGAGAGGATAGTCTTCAAAAGGACTATTAGACTCCTTATATATCCTATCTAATAAAAGAACAATATGCAAATTAACCACCACTCCACTATACCCACACACCACACCCACCAGCCAGTCAGGAGCAAGAATGCAAATTAACCCCATCCAAGATGGCTGCAGCCACAGAGCCAGCAGGAGAGAGGCTTGGGTTTCCCTGGCAATGGAGGAAGCCAAGCTTTCCACACACCCTGGCAACCCCAGGCCTCCACTTAAGGCTACCAAGTTTCAACTATAGAAGATAAGTAAATCCCAACAAAAATGGCAGCAGCCATGGAGCTGGAGGGAGCAGGAGGCTAGGGTTGGCCCCAGTGATGGAGGAAGCCAAGCTTATGCAACCCTGGCCTGTCTTGGCCTCCGCTGAAGGCTACAAAGTTTCACTTATAGAAGATAAATAAATCCCAATAGAAATGGCTGCTGCCATAGAGCAAGCAGGAGGCTTGGCTTTGTTCCAGGCTACAAAGTTTAAATTGTAGTAAATAAATAAATCCCAGATACCAGGACCTCCGCTTGGGTTGCTAAGGGGCATGGTCAGCCTTCAAACCACCACAGGCCCTTGCTCACACTGCCGCAGGCCCCAAGGGAACCCCCACCCTGATCCGGGACATCCTTCAGGGCAAACTAGAAGACCCCCAACCATACACCAGGTCTCTATCCTATCTAATAAAAGAGTAATATGCAGATTGACCATCATTCCAACACACAAGATGGATGCCCCGATGTGGTCAAAGATCCTGACCCCATGTGGACACAAGATGACTACCACAAGATGCCAGCAGGAAAGGGTAATTGGGAGGGATCAGGCCTGCAAGGGAGGGCAGTTGTGGGCAATCAGGCCAGCAGAGGAGGGAAGTTGGGGGTGACTAGGCCTGCAGGGAAGGACAGTTGTAGGGGACCCACACCTGCAGGAGAGAGCAGTTGTGAGGGACCAGGCCTGCAGGGGAGGGAAGTTAAGGGTGAGGAGGCCTTCAGGGAGGGCAGTTAAGGATGACCAGGCCCACAGGGAGGGCAGTTAGGGGCAATCAGGCGGGCAGGGCGTAGTTATTCATCAATCAGGCTGGAAGAGGATTGGTTAGGGGGTGATCAGGCTGAGGCAGAAGTGGTTAGGGGTAATCATGAAGGCAGGCAGGCAAGCAATTGGGAGCCAGTAGTCCTGGATTGTGAGAGGGATGTCCCACTGCTCATTTAGGCCTGATCCCAGTGGGATTGGGCAGTTGGAGATCCCTCAAGGGGTCCCAAATTGGAGAGGGTACAGGCTGGGTTGAGGGACCCTCCCCCTCCACCCCCCCAGTGCATGAATTTCATGCACTGGGCTCCTAGTGTATATATTTATATATATGTTTATATATAATTTGACATAAAACACTGGATTAGTTTAAGCTGTACAACATAATTATTTGATACGTATTTATATTGTGAAATCATTGCTGCTGTTAACACCCACTTTTTGGGTTTTGTTTTATCTACTTTTGATGGAGCTTCTTGAGAAAAGCTACATGGGAAGTAAGTGTCTTAAAACCTAGTGTGTCTGAACATGCCTTCATTTTACTCTCACAGCTGATTGATAACTTGGCTGGTGCACTGTTACACAACAAATTACCACAAGTCTAGCAGCTTAAAAGCACCTCTAGTTCTGTAGGCTAGAGGTCTGGACATGGTTTCTCGAATGTTCATGGGCCTGGTTCTCACATGGAAGTGTGTTAGAATGTTGAGTATTGCTGTGAATTAAATATTGTTAATCTAGGAACAATATTTCCAGCTTCTTTTTTATCTGTGTGTAGTTCCCTATTTTCAGTTACTATAGGATTATTCTGAGGGAATGCACCATCCACCTCAGAGTCAGCTGGCATCATGGTCCTCCCAGCTTGTCACCCTCCTCCTGTTCTCATTTCTCATTGAGGGCAACTGATCTCAGATGTGGCAATTGGTAAACTTGGTTGTCATATTCATCTCACCTGGTTATTTGACCATTTCTGTTGGTGCTTCAAGGGCTCATCATCATACCTTTCCCCTTCCTCTCCCAGAGTATAGCTGCTGCCCACATGCCATCTTTTACTCAGATGTTGTTCTGTGGCCTTTGCTTATATTCTCTGTTTCTTTTCATTGCATTCCCACTGGTGGAGATTCCCCAAACCAGAGCTTCATTAAGTTTATGCTTTGGCCAAAGAAAATCTGAAAAATTCTGCCAGCTTAACTTTCACACTATTTAGCTTTCATGACTAAATGAAAATAATTGCTAGTCAGCTAATTTCTAGGTACAGTGCTTTTAACAATAGACAACAATAGCCATTACTTTTAGTAAGAGTTTCCCGTGTCATATAGTGTGCTCATCTTTTCTGTGTATTATGGTGCTTAGTGCTCATAAGCAGAGCATAATGGAGGCTGTGTGATCTCTAGAGTAGAAAAGTGGAAACTCAGACCAATGTGGCGTGGCTTTCTTGAGTGTTTATATGTGGCTAGAAGTAGGATTCAGCTCTGATTGTAAAGCTGACAGGTATCGACATCACATTGTCTTGACAAGGCCTGCGAGAGCCTTTTCTTTTTTAAATATGTTGGGAGCACAGACTTCCTGTACTTGAAAAGTACTGTGTGTTATGTGAGAGTACTTGGAGACTGTGTTAGTATATGAAAACTCAGAGACACCATTCATAATTTTAAGGACTTTTGTCATTGATATAATTAAGCCATGTTTTAAGTACTTTAATTTGTAAAAGTAATATATATATTTTTACATATAATGCACTGTTTTCTTTATTATTTTACTAGAGGCCTGATGCACGAAATTTGAGCATAGGGGTGTGTGTCCCTCAGCATAGCCTGCACCCTCTCCAATATGGGACCCCTCGAGGGATTTCTGACTGCCTACTAGGATCAGGCCTAAATGGGCAGTCGGACATCTCTCACAATCCAGGACTGCTGTTCACTTGCCTGCCTTCCTGATCACCCCCTAACCACTCCCTTGACAACCTGATTGATGCCTCCCTGCTCTCCTGCCAGTCTGATTGCTTCTAACTGCCCTCCCCTGCAGGTCTGGTCTCCCCTAACTGCCATTTCCTGCAAGCCCAGTTGCCCCCAACTTCCCTCCCCTGCGGGCCTGATTGCCTCCAACTGCCCTCCCCTGGAGGCTTGATTGCCTCCAACTGTCCTCCCCTGCAGGCTTGATTGCCTCCAACTGCCCTCCCTTGCAGGCCTGGTCCCTCCCATCTGCCTTCCCCTGCTGGCCATCTTGTGTCCACCTGGGGGCAGGATCTATGACCATAAAGGGACAGCCATCATGTGTGTTGGAGTGATGGTCAATTTGCATATTACTCTTTTATGAGATAGGGTTTAAGTTTAAGTAGGACAGATTTAGCCAGATATTTGCCTTATTTTATATAGTCATCTTCTTTCTACCTATTTTTGTAGAACTGACAATTGAACTGTAAGTTGAAGGAATAATTTCCATCTTCTAGGAGTTTTTACACAGTGGCTTGCTCTGTTAATGAAAGTTATGTCTCAGTGGTTTGAAGTGGACCCAGCTCTTGGAGTTGCTGATGTTCATCATTCCCAATTCCCAAAGTGGCTTCCTTAACTTTAGTCATTTCTTGTGGCTGCCTCCAGATGCACTTCTTGTTTTCAATCAAGCGATCTTTTGTGATAGCACATTTTAAGTACCTAGAACTTACAGTAGATATAGAACACATACATGCATGGGCTTTATATTAGAAGTATGATGGGTAGACTTTGTTAATTTATTTCACATTTATTTCCCATGCATGAAGTTGCCTTATCTATTTCAAAATAGAGGTGTATTCTCTTTAAGACTTTGTTAAAGAGTCAGAGCCTAGAAATATTTCCCACTTAATAGGACATTGATGGATCTGTGTTGGCTGAGTATAACATTTATTCATTTATTTTAGTTCTGAACATTCCATTGTTTGGAATATAGCATTAAAAACAAAAGCAAAATCTCTGCTCTCATGCAGTTACGTTCTAGTGTGCTGAGTTCTGCCTGTTTTTCTTTTTACAAATTTTATTGTACTGCCTTGCTGTACTGTGTACTTGCTAATTACATTTGCTTTTTTTTCTTGAGGTTGATGTATGATGTCACATTAGTTTTAGGCATACAACATATGATTCTGTATTCATATGTATTGTGAAGTGATCCCCACAGTAATCTAGTTAACATCCATCACCACACATATTACACTTTTTTTTTGCTTGTGATGAGGATTTTTAAGATTTACTAAAATATGCACTACAGTATTGTTAAGTGTAATCACTGTGCTGCAATTATTTATTAATTTATTAATAAACTTGTGGCCCAGTGCATGAAATTCGGGAACGAGGGGGCGGTGTCCTTCATCCCGGCCTGCACTCTCTCCAATCTGCGACCTCTCAGACATCCCTGTTGCAATCTGGGATCATTGGCTCCTAACCACTCACTTGCCTGCCTGCCTGCCTGATTGCCCCTAACCACTCTGCCTGCCGGCCTGCTTGCACCCAACTGTCTCTCACCCCCCACTCCTCCTTTCCCTGCCTGCCTGTTTGTCCTTAACTGTTCCTTCCCCACTGGCCTGCTCATCTTCAACTCCCCTTCTGCCGCCTGATAATCCCCAATTGCCCCCCCTCCCCCATAGGCCTAATCGCCCCTAACTGCCTCCTCACTGCCAGCCTGCTCGTCCCCAACTGCCCCCTCCCGATTGCCCCTAACTGCCTCTGCCTCTGCCTCGGCTCTGTCACCATGCCTTTGTCCTGAAAAATGTCCAGAAGGTCTACTGATCTAATTAACATATTACCCTTTTATTAGTATGGATAAGTCCCAAGCTTTTTTATTTTATAATTGGGAGTTTGTCCTCTGATTCCTTTGACTGCCTGTCATTCATGGATGTTTCAGTGGCTTCTGCCATACAGGGCTGCATGGGTAGCCCCTTCAGCAGGTAGGACTATCCTTGCCATTTTTAAGTATATAGTTTGCTGGCATTAAGTACATTCACATGGTGTGTAACCATTACCATCTCTCATCTCTTGAAACTCTCTCATCTCATGAATACTTTGTCCTCATTGAATACTTTCTCTCTAGTTATTTCCATCAGCCCCTGGTGCCCACGGTTCTACTTTCTGTCTCTGTTGATATGACACTCTAGGTACTTCATAAGTGGAATTACACAGTGTTTGTCCTTTTGAGACTGGCTTATTTCACTTAGCATATTGTCCTCAAGGTTCATCATGTAGCATGTGTCAGTTTCTGTCCATTGTGTGTATAAACCATGTTGCTGATGGACACCTGGGTTTCTCCTACATTTGGTTATTGTAAATAATGCTGAAAAGCTGTTTCTTAAAGGAAAAAAAAATCCCTGAAATAGAAGTTTAAAAGATACTTATGGTCTTTTTAAATGAACCTACAATTACCTCGGAGAGAAATGAAAATATGCACATTCTTAAAGTCTCCCTTGATTCTCATTATTTTCTTGCTTCAAGCCTCTATTAGATCAGGTCTGAGGAGAGGAATGACAAGTTATTATGTTTTCTTACCATCTTCCCCAATCTGTTAGTAATTTTTTCAGCTCTTTTGTTTGCAGTGGAAGAGTAGAAGCAGAAGAAAAGAAAGGGTGAAGTTAATATTTATTGGGAGGTGCTGCGTATTAGAATGGATGGGTTCTATCTCTTAAATTACCTCAGGTGCTCCCTGCATGGAATTGTTGGTAGTGAGTGAAGGTTCTGTCCTTTACTATTGTGAGAAGATGGTATAGGTACAGTGGCTGCTGAAACAAGCTACCACAAATTTGGCTTTAAACAACACAAACTTACTGTCTTACAGCACTGGAGGTCAAAATTTCAAGATCACTTTCACTTGGCTGAAATCAAGATGTCGATAGAGTTGGTTCTCTCTACAACTCTAGGGGTTAATCCCTTTCCTTGCCTTTGGCATGTAGTGGCTGCTTAAATTCCTTGCCTTGTGGTCTCTTCCTCCATTTTCAAATAGAGTAACATCTTCAGACCTCTCAGACTCTGACCCTCTTCTCTCCTTATTTCACTTATAAAGGTGCCTTGTGATGACATCAAGCCTACCTGGCTTACCTATGGCAATAGCAAGATCATTAATTTAATCTCATCAGCAAAAATTCTTTTTCTCCTGCAAGGTAACATGTTGACAGGTTCTGGGGACTAGCATCTGGACCTCTTTGAAGGTCCATTATACTGCCTACCATAAGCAGTGGGTTGCTTAAACTTAGGCTGTACATGCATTTCCTTGAGACCATAGAAAGAAAGTCAGCAGGTATTTATTAGAGGATTTGCTGTAGTACAAAAAACCCTGAGGATTAAATAAGACCCAATTCATTGCAATTTAAATATTTTTGCATTTTATATTTACCTTTATGTCCATGATCCACCGTTATTTGCTTAAAATTTTATAATAGCATACACAGGTAAATTGTTAGTTAGAACACATGGTTCCAAATATTTACATATGTCATCAATGTCCTCTGACCTCTCTTTTAAGGAAGATATTAATGTATTCTAGAAAATATGTATCTATAATTTTAAAGGTGTAAGTAAGCCTAACAAAAGCTAAAATTTCTAACACATGGATTTAATATAGAAGTAAATCTGATGTATTATACAATTATTTCAAGTGTTAGTTCTTTGCCTCACTTGTGTAAAGGTTCAACTAACATATATATGGGGAATCTAACTCTTAACAGATTCTGTCTTTATGCTCACCACTTCCAAATATATTCTTGTTTAGGTCCTCTGCTCACCACTCCTTACCCCACCTCTCTCCTACTTTGTGTCAATTGATATACTGTTGGTAGCCTGAACTTGAGAATATTTACACCATGGAAATGGGCAAACAGAAACAATCAGGTTCTCCCTCTCCCTTCCCCTGGGAGCTGGTTTGCCTGCTCTTCCTTACCTGGAACTAATATTACTAATTATCACTGTGCTACCAAGTTCATTGGTGGATATTTAACACAGTTGTGCACTCTATCCTTAAAATACTTATATTTTGGTTTTTCTGACACTATAATCTCCTGTTTTTTTTTTCCTTCTTTGTTTGTTTTTTATTTATCAACTTTTTACTCTTTGTTTACTCCCCATCCTGGCCTGACTTATAAAAGTTGGGCAATCCCTGTGCTTGACCCTTGTGGGATCTAGTCCCTTGTCTGTCCAGGGATCAGTAAACTTCCTGTAAGGGGATAGATAGTAAATGTTTTAGATTTTGTAGATCATATAGTCTCTGTCCTAGGTACTTAACATTGGAGTCTGCAAGCCACAGTCAACAGGTAAATGAGTGAATGAGTGTGGTTGTGTTTTATTTCAAAAACAAGTCCAGGCCACCTTTGGCCCGGGTGGTGTAGTTTGCCGACCCTCTAGTCTATACTCTCTTTGGGTAATATTTGTTGGTATATTATTGGGGCTTTTAAAACCATTTTTGTGCCTAATCATCACGTTTACAGTGGGTACTCGGGTTATGTCAGAGATCTGTTCCTATATTGCGATGTACATATTTTCACCATAAGTCGGAACCCACCCACATAAGCACCTATGTCACTCACATGGAGCACATACACAGCAGTAATGAAGTGAAACAGTAAAAAAACTTAAAAGAAAGATAACAATTCCTGACCTTTACTTGTGGTAAATAAATAATAAAAAACATAAAGCACATATGTACATATGTAGAAATGACAGAACTTTTTGTTTTTTTATAAATAAATGGGAGATAGCTACATAACCATGAAATGACATACATTGAGTCCATTGTAACCCAAGGACTGCATGTTTATCTCTAGCCCTGATTTTCTCCCTCTCTCCTTTCTTCCCTCCATCTCTTCCTCCCTCCCTCCCTTCCTTTCTTTCTTTCAGCACTAGACTCATGTTGCTTATTTGAAATGTTCACCTCAAGGCACTTCAAATTCAATGAGCCCTTTATTTGTTTCACTGAACTTTTCTTCTACTTCCTCCAAGT
>PVJN01001978.1:0-43211 GCA_004026805.1 Lasiurus borealis
CTATGGAATGATGCCTTCTCTGGCAAAAACAATTTTATTTTTCTTACCAGATAGACTTTTTAAGTGTCTTTTAAGCTTCAAAATTCATTTTTTCCAAATTTTCATAAATATGGATGTACAAATATTTCTTTCAAGATCCTGCTTTCAGTTCTTTTGTGAATATGCACAAAAGTGGAAGTGCTGGATTATATGGTAATTGTATTTTTCATATTTTGAAGAGCCATCATACTCATACTGTTTTCCATAGTTAGCTGCATCATTTTACATTTCTACAACAAGGCACAAGAGTTCCTATTTCTCCATAACCTCATCACCACTTATTTTCTGTTTGTTTGTTTATTTGTTCATTAGTAGCCATCATGGGTGATATCTCATTGTGGTTTGGATTTGCATTTCCTTAATGATTAATGATGTCGAATTTTTCATGTTTGTTGGCCATTTATACATCATCTCTATATATAAAAGCCTAAGCGACTATTACAAAGGAATGATGGGAACTAGAAAAACTGGTTGCGATGACACACACTGACCACCAGGGGGCAGATGCTTAATGAAGGAGCTGTCCCCAGCTTGCTGGCCCCGATTGCCAATGGGATCTGCTGGCCAACCACTCAGTCCCTCCCCTGTGCTGGCAGGTCTCAATGGTCCAGTCAGGGTTGGGCCCCAGGCTGGGATGGGGGACTGGTGGTGGGTAGCGGCACATGCGGGCAGTGAGGAAAGGAGGAATGAGAGAGGCAGGGAAGTGGGGAACCTGATCAGCCTTGATCCCAGGACAGGCCTAAGAACCCCACCTGTGCACAAATTTTGTACACCGGATCTCTAGTCTTTAAATAAATGTTTATTCAACTCCTCTGCTCAGCTTTTCAGTCAAGTTGTTTTTGATATTGTTGTATTGTAGGAGTCAACTTTGTTTTTATCACAGTTTCTACTGCAGTATCGGACAGCATTCAGGTAGGATTGAGGCGAAAGGTAATCCAAGATAAAATACCAGAGCATTAAACAAAACTGTACATGGATCTGTATACTCTTCCCATGTTAAATATGAACACAAGAGCAAGCTTTTAGAAAATGAACACTGATTTAAAACACATAGACATTTGGTAAACCTAAGGAATGTTTCACTTAATTTAACTCTGATTTTCAATATTTAATAATATATATATATATATATATATATATATATATATATATATTGAAGTAACATTAATATTAGAACTAGAATAGAGTTTAGACAACATTGACTCCGATTCCTTCATCTTGCAAATACGGAAACATGAAACAAGAGAGTATTTGTTACCCAGCTATGAATGGGCCTGAAAGGCAGTGATTATTTTCTACCTGCACTGCTTTCTCCGAGTAGAACAAAGCTGAGGATTTTCTCTGCAGATTTATACTGAATTAGGGTTCCAAACACCCAGGTTCTATCCCTTCTCTTGCTACTTACTGGTTGTAATATCTTTAATAAGACACTTACCTACAGTAATGTTCAGTACTTTCCATCAGTAATTAAGCATAAAAATACTTGCCCGGTCTCATAGCAATGACGATTATGAAGTTCCGGTGAGGTAAAATGGGTGAAAGCAATTTCAAAATGTATAGTTTTATGCAAGTATAAAGTGGTTGAATTTTAGTCTTACATTCATCTCTAAGTTCCTGTGCCTATAAAGTAGCTAATTAGGTCTGACACATGTCAAATCTTTAACAGCTCTTCTCATTTCTATTTCTGGATATGTCTCTTCATCTAGAAGATGAGAAAGACTAGGCTAGCTGATAGCTAAAGACAATCTAATTAGATCTGTGACGCTGCGATATGGCATGTCCCAATAAGGATCACTGCACCTAAAAAATCTTCTGAATCTAGTAAGTGTAAACCCTGGGTCATAGTACCAAACTAAAGACTGTAACCTTGACGTTGTCCCCATATCTTGGCAATGAAACAAACAGGACCCTCTCTTTCAATAAGCCCTGCATACTAGCCCCCTGAATTTCCATGTCTTTCTTCCTCAAAGGTCATCTTCTCCCAAGTCTAAGATTAGAATAAAGATTTCTCTCATCCTCTATTCCCACAACAACAACAACTCCTTTAAAAAGCATATACTTTAGGTTTACATCCTAGATCATCTGCTCATGGCCAAGTAAGACTGGACAAGGCATAAATCCCTTAGGACCTCAAATATATAAAAAGTTCTATAAATATCTAAAATTAGAGCATTATCACAGTTCAGTTGCTTTTACAGTCAATGAGGACTGGCAGTTCAGAATCTAAACTTTCAAAAGGTGGCTGGCTTGAAGTCCTTCCTTTCTTGAAGGCCAAGTGCTTCTGAAATAGCCGAGGAAACTCTTAAAGGAGTTAATCTTAGTGTGAAAGAAACAATTAAATTAAATTGCAAATATAAACTTCACAAGAAGTGCCACACTTAAAGAAAATCTTTAGAGCAGTCCTTTTCATGATCATGGGCTTTATTAAAGTGTAAGTGGTATTTGACCTATATCCATAGCTCTTCTCTCCATTCCCTGTCTCACTAATGCATTAGTGGTTATTTCGAATTGCTTTTTATTTAGAAAATAGACTGTACTGTATCCTTTCTTGATGGGATCATTGATCAAGATAATTGGATTTGTGGTAGATTTATATTGGAATAATAGCCTAGGCTGACACTGTCTATTCAGTGTAATGTCCTCTAAATCATTTTTTTTTTGGTCTGACATAATTTTCACTCTAAATGATGACTTTTTAACCCAACTCTATAATGGTCTAGGCTGAATATTAGGGATTGTCCTATACCTTACAGGATATTCAACAGCAACCCTCCCATCATCTCTAACCACTAGATGCCAATAGCATCCTTCTCCCTAGCTGTGATAATCACAAGTGTCTGCAGATATCATCACATGTACCCTAGGGGGGGGCAAAATTATCCCAGATTGAAAACCACTGGCCCTAAGAAAAAGAAAGGTGTGCTCATTTTACAACATAAGACCTATTTACCTACATATCTATTGTTCTATCAAGTTGTTCAGTTAAAAAAAAATTACAAGGCAGATGACAAGGTGGATATCATTTTGAAAAAAAAAAGAAAGAAAACAGGCATCAGAGACAATCTCAGGTATGATGCAATTGTTGGAACTTTTTGATAGGAATCTACAATAACTATTATTAATATGTTCATTTGTTAATGTAATGAAAAAGATAGACAATATACAAATCAAATGCAAAATTTCGACAGCAAAATGGAAAGATATAAGAATCATATGGAAATGCTAGAAATCAAGAATGTCTTCAATGGACTCATCAGACAACTTGACAGTGCTAAAGAAAGAATAAATGACCTTGAAGACAAGTCAGTAGTGATCACACAAGATGGAAAGTAGCTTGTCACAACTTTTTTTTTTTTTTTAAGGTTTTCTCTTAAAGAACAATCTTCTAAGTGTTATGGAGTAATGAATTTTTTTCATTGATATTTTAGTTTCCTATACTTCTCTTGGGCCATACTTAACTATTATTGTTTCTTAGACCTTATGCCACACTGATTCCTTCTTCATTTTATTTCTTTCCTAAAGTAATTTTCCATATATAGTATATTAGTGGTTAAAATTTTATATGTTTGATAATGTTTTTGGCTCACCTCTACACTTAATTGAAAATTTGGGTTCAATATTTCTTCAATGCCTTTTATATCTTTCAAACATGCTTATGATAAAATTGGTGTCACTCTGGTTCTTTTATTTTTTTTTTTAATAGGCAAGCTATTTACTTTTTCAAAATATGCTCAATTTTTTTTTCCTTAGTATTATAATTTTATCAGGAATTGACAAAATGTAGGTAGTTTTGTCATCAGTACAACAATCTTACTGAGCTCTTTTAGTACAAAAACTATGTTCCTTACACACTGCATATTGTTCTTTGAATTGATTATAACTGATATATAAATTTTCTTTTCTCTTTAGTCTCTGTATTCCCCTAGTGGAGCTTCACTTAGTTGCCTTTTCTAATTATGGGTCTAATCTCAGAGTTGCTTTAATTTTCAATAATTTTTTAGTTGTGCTATGAATTCTGGGAGATTTATTTTCCAAATCACAAACTTGGTCATAAAGCATGTTCAGTTTACTATTTAGTTGGTCTATTAGATTGAGTCAATCACCCTATCTAATAAAAGGGTAATATGCGAATTGACTTGTCACTTCAACACACAATAATGGCTGCCCCTATGTGGTCAAATATGGCCACCGCCATATGGACACAAGATGACTGCCACACGATGGCCAGCAGGGGAGGGCAGTTATGGGCAATCAGGTCTACAAGGGAGGGCAGTTAGGGGTGAATGGCCTGCAGAGAAGGGCAGTTGGGGGTGACTAAGGCAGCAGGGGAGGGTAGTTAGGAGGGAACCAGGCCTGCAGGAGAGGACAGTTAGGGGTGACAAGGCTGGCAGGAAAAGGCAATTAGGGGCAATTGGGCCAGCAGGGGAGCAGTTAAGTGTCCATCGGGCTGGCAGGCCAAAGTAGTTAGGGGCAATCAGGCAAGCAGGCAGGCAAAAAAGCAGTTGGGAGCCAGCATTCCTGGATTGTGAGAGGGATGCCCAACTGCCCATTTAGGCCCAAATCCTAAATGGACAATCAGACATCCCTTGAGGTGTTGCAGATTGGAGATGGTGCAGATTGGGCTGAGGGACACTGCCCACCCCCCCACCCCCAACCTGTGCATGAATTTTGTAAACCAGACCTCTAGTCATTTTATAAATTTTGGATATTGTTTCTTCTCTAATCTCCAGGGAACCACACTTCTGTATTTTTTTAATTCATAGTCGTATTTTTATTGCATTATACACAAAGACTCTATCTAGTTTATATACACGCATTAATTAGAAATATTTGAAGGTTCTCTTCTCTTCCCCAAATTACTCATATTTTCCCCTCTGAGGGAAATTGTTCTGTATGCTTATTTTGTCCTTCTCATTAATAGGTTTAATCATTTTTCAGTTTTAGGCTTTCCTCCCTTAAAACATATTTTTTTGTTGTTGTTGTTTCTGGAAGAAATCTAAAAATGGGAGGTATTGTGGGCTCAAAAAAGGATTGTGGTCAGGTAAATTTCTTCCTCCTGCTCTGTCATCATTTATAATAATAAAAGGATAATACAGTGGTACCTTGAAATACGAGTGCCCTAACATAAGAGATTTTTGAGATACGAGCGATTTTTGCTTTGAAATACGAGCAACATTTGAGATAGGAGTAATCATGTGGATCGGCCAGCTGCACAGGACCCACCAGTTTACCGAGACTCAAGCAGTCTCATAGTTTCCCACGCCTCAAGGTTACAGAACGAATTAAACTCGTATCTCGAGGTACCACTGAATTCTAATTAGACCAGATATCTTCTGGATGTCATTCCAGACGTCCTTCCTGATGAAGCCAGGACAAGAGGGAAGTCAACCCGTGTCCCAGGTGCCTTAGGTGGCCCAAGGGAAGCCAGCCCAGGTCCTGGGTGCCAGCGGGCAGCCTGAGGAGGGAAGCCCGTGTTCCAGGTGCCTGAGGGAAGCCAGGGCTGGCAGCGAGGGGCAGGAAGGCCTGCTCTGGTGCAAATTTGCATGCATCGGGCCTTTAGTTTGTAGGATAACTTGCATCAGGGTCAGTGGAGTTTGCATCCGGTAATAAGTGTTGAGTGAAGGGGGGACTAGTGGCAGCATCCTACCCTGACTGTTGCTTTGCACAACATTCTGAGGACTGAGGTTCTCGCCCACTTTCTGAGTCTGGTTCTCCCGACTTCCTGTTGATTTTGTGAGCTAGCTAAAACCCTTCCAGCAAAGCCCTTTACTATTGCAGGCTTTACTTGTCTGAACAAACTCTTCCTAACGAATATGGTTATCATTTCTTGGCCTTCATAGAAATAAATGGACTATTTTTTAAGCACATCTCTGTAAATCGTATGGGTCCATTTCTCTTGATGCCTCTCCATTTATGAGAAGGATGCCTTCAGTTTCCATATGAGCGAAGAGTATATGTGGAGCGGAGGGTCTCTATATTTGGAATAGTAAGAAGGGCCTCACACTGAGGGTAGAAAATTGTAGACAATTTTACTTCCAAGAAGTGCCTCTCTCTGTCCTCCCTATCCTCTCTTTTCCACTCTCATGACTTTTGTGTGTTCAGTAGAATTCTGTAATAGCTGTAATTCTGTCCTTTTCTTCAAGTCTCATCTGATAGCTCCTTTATGTAGTAAACAGGAACTGGGAAGAACCCAGCCATTCCATTTGTTAAGAATATGATTTTTAAATCTTTGTATTGATTGAATCTGAGCTACTAGCTTTTTGGTATCTTGATCTGTGATATCCTCTGCTTAGATCTCATCACCAATTAATTCTACCAGTTCTTGACATAAAATGTCTTATAATGCTTGAATCTCTGATGTCACTTTTCCCCCAGAATTGATATACATTATTACTATTATTTATAAACTTTGCTATATTCCAATGGGAACTTTGGAGGGAAGAGAGAAATAAATGTGCTCAGTCATCATTTGATTTTGCCATTACATGAATTTTCAATGATTCTCAATTTTGGCTGCACCTTGGAGAGTTTATTTTTGTTTGTTTTATGTGTGTGTCTTTGTTTGTTTATTTTATTGATTTCAGAGAAGAAGGGAGAGGGAGAGAAAGATACAAAGATCAATGATGAGAGAGAGTCATTGACTGGCTGCCTCCTGCATGCCCCTTACTGGCAATCAAGTGTCTGAATACATTTCATTAGCAATAAGACTCGTTAAAGTGGAATTAATGAAAAAAATGTTGAAAAATTTCAAATAGTAATCATGACATATGGTCAAACCTTTATCCTGAGGCTGACACTCTATCCACTTAACCAAACTAGCTGGGACTATGTTTTGTGTTGTTGTTTTATATAGCAATGCCAGAGCCTCAGTCCCAAAGATGATGAATTAATCTGGAATGAAACCCAGTAATTTTTAAAGCTCCCTAGGTGATTGTAATATGGAATCAAGTTGGAGAATGACTCTTCTAAGCAAATATATGGCCATGTTTAAATAGAGGAGGCAATTCTCAAACTTCAGGGTCTATAAGAGTATTCAGAGGAAATTCTGTGAACCTGTACTTAAGAGAATGACTAGATAGGAGTCTGAATTTTGTTTCTACTTTAGAAACCCTCAAGGAAAACAGGGACCTAAAATTTCCCATTAGCAATTTGTGAACACTTGTATCTTTCTGTCTTTATTTTTGTGTAGTTCAGAATGCCCTCACCCTCACATTTACCAATGGCAGGTAAAGATAATCTGACACAACTTCAAAATTCTACATGCTGTGAACCAGGAAGTTACCCTCCAACACTCAGGTTATCCACAACCTGGCCCATTCCAGTTCTCAAATACCAACTGCTTTATCTTCTCAGAATGACTTAATGGCCCATTTCTTAAAGGCAGTCAGTAGTTTTTCAAAATTGCTGATCTAGCAAACAATAGTGACAATCACAGCCATAGTTTTCATCAAGAAAAAATAGGGCAGCCATTTCTTCACACTTGAAAAGCAACATTACAATAATAATATGCCATATTTTTTCAAGATAAAATCAATGAAGGAACAAAATTTGTCTCTTTATAGAGAATATGAATTCCTCAAGGTCAGAGAAAAAGAGAATTCATCTCTATGTCTTTGTAGGCCATAACTGTGTTTAGCACTTCTCTAAAACTAGACCGTATTCTTACAAAGTTCAAAGACTCTCTAATCATAATAATTAGATAAAAACTATATTTTTTGAAAAGGTGATAGTGACTATAAGACTTGAGCTCAAATTATGGGGTAGAGTGTGTCAAAATTACCAAGAATAATACAGTAGTCCCTCGGCCCACATCTTATCTTGGAGGATATGTCTCAAGACTCCCAGTGGATGCTTAAACCTTGAAGAATACCTAACCCTATATATACTGTTTTGTTTTGTTTTTTTCCCTACACATACATATATTTTTACCTGAAGTAAGTACTTTACAGCTTCTTTTTGGCATATATATATTGGCAACATCACTACTATTAAACTTTGGGGCCATTATTATGTAAAACTAGAGGCCTGGTGCATGATTTTGTGCATGGGTGAAATCTGGCCTGCCAGCCCTGATCAGGTCAATCTGGCCAGGCCAGCTGGAGGGAAGGGCTGCAGGTGGTTGGCTGGCTTGGCCCACCCCCTGCTCAACCCCGCCCACCCCCAACCCCGGTTGAACTCCCAGTCAAGGAGACAATTTGCAATTTTCATATTAGCCTTAATAAGAGGCTAATATATAGGATAAGAGATCCTGGAACACAAGTACTACTTTGATACTATGATAGTTAATCTTGTAACTGAGATCACTACTGAGTGACTAGCAAGAGGGAAGTGTATACAGCATGGATATGCTGGACAAAGGGATGATTTACATCCCAGGTGGGGTGTAGAAGGACAAGACAAAATATCATCATGCTATTCAGAATGGTGCACAATTTACAACAAATTGTTTATTTCTGGAATATTCCATGTAATATTTACAGGCCTCAGTTGAGAATGTGTGACTAAAACTGCAGGAAAAAAAAAAAACTGGACATAGGGGACTATTGTATATGTTAACTGTATTCATACTGATTTGGAAGAGCAACAACACAAAGAATCTATTCATTGATCCCACAACTATTTATGAAATGTATATTAGAATTTAGGCACTGCACAAGATGCTGGAGATGTAATAGCAAGGATTAAAAACAAAAGCTTCTCTTCTCATGTAGTTCTTAGTCTATTATAATATGTACATATCAATTAAATGATTAAAAAAATAATTAGATAAATACCGGTTGTGCTAAGGTCTATGAAGGTACATGATGCTGTAATGGTATGGAACTAATTGATCTTGAAGCAAAGATTTTATAAGATCTAATAATCTTTTCAGTAAAAAGAGAGTTCAAATTTATCAAAATCCCGCTGAATACATTTCATTAACAATAAGACTTATTGTAGTGGAATTAATGAAAAAGAATGTTGAAAAATTTCAAAAGGAATCATGACATATATTGATGCTGAAATGCTACAAGCTCAGACATCTGTTATTGATCCTAGAATTGGCCCCTGAAGGGAATATATAAGAAATTGAGCCTTTTAGGCATATTAAAATTCAAAGAAATAATTGAGAGCTTAATAGGAATGTGAGGATGAAAAGTTAATAAGCTTCATCTTGGATGGGAACTCTTGCAGCGGAGGAGAAACATGGCCATAAACTTTAGTCTAATTGTGATTATCTAAACTGGTGCATTTCTAATGAGCAAGATAAAGTTGGATCAAATTATGTGTATCTGTTTTCCAGAGTACAGCAGGTACATGATACAAAGTAAAATACCCAGAGTACTGACATCCATCATTATTTTTTATAATAGTAAATAAGTTAAATTACTTATGAAATTTGTTAACATGGAATATGTTGATTTGTATGTGTGTGTGTGTGTGTGTGTGTGTGTGTGTGTGTGTGCGTGTGTATGTGTTTTAATATATTCTTATTGATTTCATAGAAAGGAAGGGAGAGGAAGAGAGAGAGAGAGAGAGAGAGAGAGAGAGAGAGAGAGAGAGGGAGAGAAACATCAATGATGAGAGATAATCATTAATTGACTATCTCCTGCAAGCTCCCGACTCAGGATTGAGACTGCAACCTGGGTATGTGCCATGTGCCCTGAATAGGAATTAAACCATAACCTCCTGGTTCAGAGGTCAAAGCTCAATTACTGAGCCACATGGAATATGTTGATTTGCAACATTCCACTATCTCACAGGACATCTTAAAACATACCAATCATTAAGTTTTTGGTTACCAAATGGATAAAAATATACATTCACCATTAAACTGCTCTTTCAACTTAATATTTCAAAAATTTATATAAACTGTTTACATGACAAAGTATAATTATATAAATTAATAAACAATGCATTAAAGATATATGTAGTGTAAGTACTTCTTAACTAAATCTTTAAAATACCTAATGTTTCATTTCTTAGTCCTCAAGGCAGTGAGCAAATATCTTGCTTACCAATAGAAGGCCCACTCTACATTAATTATTAAGAGGACAAGAATAGGAACTCTTGCAAAGCTAGCTACAAGAACAAAAAGAAAACCAACCTCAGGAGTTTTCAGAAGTTACCACCTGTGGCTAGCAAGTTTGGCCAGAGGAGAGTCTAGCATTCTTCACAAACACTTTAATCTCTCTATTCACTAGAAGGCTTTATTCCTTTTAGTTAATTCATTGCACTCAGAAACACTGGGATTTTAACGGTCCTACATGCAATAAATTTATAAATCTTTTCTCATTTAGAAAGTATCAACCTAATCCAAGTAAAATTATGACTAGAAACCAGGTGCACAAAATTCATGCATGGGGTGGGGTCCCTCAGAACAGCCTGCAAGCTCTCCAATCTGGGACCCCTTGAGGAATGCCCAACTGCCTGGTAGGATCGGACCCAAATGGGCAGTCGGACATCTCTCTCACAATCCAGGACTGCTGGCTCCCAACTGCTTGCCTGCCAGCCTTCCTGATTGCCCCTAATTGCTTCTGCCTGCCAGCCTGATCACCCCTTAACTACAACCCTGCCAGCCCGATTGATGCCTAACTGTTCCACTGCCAGCCTGTTTTCCCTTAACTGCCCTCCCCTATAGGCCTGGTCACCCCCAACAACTCTCCCCTGCTAGTCTGATCAGCCACAACTGCCCTTCCTTGCAGGCCTGATCCTTCCCAACTGCTCTTCCTTGCTGGCCATCTTGTGGCAGCTATCTTGTGTCCACATGGGGTCAGCCATCCTGTGTGTTGGAGTGATGGTTAATTTGCATATTACTATGTTATTAAATTGGATAGAGGCCTGGTGTATGGGTGGGGGTGTGGGCCAGCTGGTTTGCCCTGAAGAGTGTCCTGGATCAGGGTGGGAGTTCCCTTGGGGTGTGGGGTAGCCTGGGCAAGGGGCCTTTGGTGGTTTGCAGGCTGGCCATGCCCCCTGGAGACACAAGCAGAGGCACTGGTATCTGGGATTTATTTATCTTCTATAACTGAAACTTTGTAGCCTTTAGCAGAGCCAAGCCTCCTGCTTGCTCCCTGGCCATAGCCATTTTTGTTGGGATTTATGTATCTTCTATAATTGAAACTTTGTAGCTTTGAGTGGAGGCCTGGGCCTGCCAGGGTGTGTGGAAAGCTTGGCTTCCTCCATTGCTGGGGAAACCCAAGCCTCCTGCACACTCCTTGGCTACAGCCATCTTGGTTGGGTTAATTTGCATACTTGATCCTGATTGGTTGAAGGGCATGGCTTGTGGAGTGATGGTAAATTTCCATATTGCTCTTTTATTAGATAAAGTTGGCTGTATATGTATTTGCTTTAAAATGAAGTTAATAGGGTGAGATTATACAACTCAATCTTTGTATTTTTCTATGTAATTTATGATAACAAGAATAGTGTAACCACATTTAAAGCTCAGAAACATGGGAAAAACAACACACTAGAAATTTAACAGGCTTGATAATTCTAAAAGTTATTGACAAGACAATGAACTAGAAGCAGATTTACTTTTTCCACTTCATTAAATATCACAAAACAAATTTTAATCATGGTAATTCTAATGTAGAAATAGATATTGTGTTCTGTATGTTTAATAAGATATTTGGTTTATATTTACACAAATAAATTAAAAAATTAAATAAGTATTTTTCTATCAATAACTCAAATATCTTAGTTTTTGTCAGTAAGATGAAAATTAGTATATTTGCCAAATTACTTTGAGTAAGTATACTGAAGGGTCGATTATAAGTTGTCCGTAAAGTTTGCTAAATATTCAGCTTTTGAGGTTTGTGTGAGGAGGAAAATGAAAACCATAGGTTAAATATATATAAATCCTGTTTTCTTTATGAAAGAAGAGGAAATAAAACATTTTCTTCCAACCACTCTGAAAAACTTGTGAGTTGTTTAGATTTGAAATGTATACGTAAGGACTGCATTTTGGCTTGTACCACTGTATTTGTGTTTAATTACAAATTACTGGGACTACCAAAATATGACTCATCAGTATTATCAGGAAATGAAATTAAAAATATGAATAAATAGTAAGTTGGAATAGGAACTGAGATTAAACAGCTCACTTAACATAAGGAAGAATGAATGAAAAGGGAGAAATGCCTAGAAATATTCTATTATTGAAATTTACAATAACAAAAACTACAGCCACCACAAAAAAACCTATATCTTAGATATTAGGACAGAAATATAATGCTGGTTCTAAATTAGGTTGTATTAAACATATTGCAAAATACGTAGGAAACTTGGGTGAAAATTCATAGATTTAAATGTTTTATAAAAGTATTAAAAATGCTCTAGCTGGTTTGGCTCAATGGATAGAGCATCAGTCTACAGATTGAAGGGTTCCAGGTTTGATTCCGGTCAAAGGCATGTACCTGAGTTGCTGCGATATACCCAGTAGGGAGGGTGCAGGAGGCAGCTGATTGATGTTACTCTCTCATTGATGTTTCTAACTATCCCTCTCCCTTCCTCTCTGTAAAAAAATCAATAAAGTATACTTTTTTAAAAAGTATTAAAAATAATTAAAATTATTAGTAAATAGAACACTTTCAACTAAAAATAGGTTTTAAAAAGTAAAAATAAAAATATAATGCAGTAGAATAAAGAAACAAAAGATAAAATCAGAAACTGTGAATGGAAAGCAAAAAAGAAGAAAATTAGAGATTTCATAATAAATCCAAGAACTAGTTTTATAAAATAAAATAAAAATTTCATCAGAGCTCATCAAAAGAAAGAGAAGATAAAATTAGTTCACCCTTTCAAAAGGTATTATTTTCTAAAATATGTACATAATTTCTATTTTTATATATGTATGAAAATGTATGTAATTTTTTAACTTTTCAATTATAATTGACATTCACTATAAAGTGTAGTACCACCCTGACATCATACATAGTTATTATAATATTATTAACTATATTTCCTATGCTGTACTTTACATTCTAATGACTGTTTCCTAATTGCCAATTTATACTTATTTTCTTAAGATTTATTTATTTTTTATTTTTTGGAGAGCATAAAAGGGAGAGTGAGAGAGAAACATAAATGTGAGAGCAAAACATCTATCAGTTGCCTCCTATATACCCCCCAGAAGAGCAAGCCTTCAGCGTGGCCATGTGCCATAACAATGAATTGAACAAGCAACTTTTGGTGCATGAGAGGATGCCCAACCAATGGAGCCACACAACCTATGGCCAATTTGTACTTAAGCATAAAATATATTTTAATTGAAAAAATTAAAATTATGTAAAATTGAGAAGGACAGGGTTTGGGGAGAAAATTTTGAGAAAAGGCCAAGAACAATCCTGATTCTGGTTTTGTGTTCTGGACTGAGATGTTACAAGTCATATGTATTTTATTATAAAGAATAGTGGCCCAGTGCACAAAATTCATGCATGGAGCGTAGGTTCCCTCAGCCTAGCCTGCACCCTCTCCAATCGGGGACCTCTTGAGGGATGTCTGACTGCTGGTTTAAGACCAATTCCACAGGCCTAAACCAACAGTTGGACATCCCTCTCACAATCTGGGACTGCTGGCTCCTAACTGCTCACCTGCCTGCCTAACTGATTTCCCCTAACTGCCTCTGCTTACCTGCCTGATTGCCCCAACCCCTCTGCCTGCCTGCATGCCTGATCACATCTAACTGCCTTTGCCTGCCTACTTAATCACCCTTAACTGCCCTCTCCTGTCAGCCTTATTTTGCCCCTAATGGCCCTCCCCTGCTAGCCTGATGTCACCCTAACTGCTCTCCCCTGGCAGTCTGAACGCCCCTAACTGCTTCTGCATGCCTAATCACCCCTAACAGCCCTCCCCTGATGGCCTGATCTCACACCCAACTGTTGTCTCCTTCTGGTCTGATCACCCTAACTGTCTCTGCCTTCCTAATCACCACTAACTTCCCTCCCCTGCTGGCCTGATCTCACCCCCAACTTCCCTTCCCTGCCAGACTGATATTGCCCCCAACTGCTCTCCTCTACCAGTCAATTTGATTTTGATTTATCAGTTTCTATGCCAATCAGCATCAAAAGCTCTGCCTCTTAGGCAGCCTTTGGCTCTTCAAAGATCACCCAGATTTGGTTCTGATTGTTCAGTTTCTATGCCAGTCAGTCTCAAAAGCCATTGGCTCCTCACAGTTCACCCAGAGTTGGTTCTTATTGATCAGCTTCTATGCCAATCATCATCTCCAGGCCTATCTCTGGGCTTGGTCAGAGATGCAGGGCTGATCAGCAGTTCCCACAGATGCCAAAGAGAAACAGAAGTGCAACTGTTGGCAATGCTTGGAGAGAAAGAGAGAAGCAATGGCTGATCAATAGCTGCCGCAGAGGCTGTCGATCAGACCCTGCCTCTCTTTCTGGGCCTCTCTCTGGGCCTGATCCGCAGCACCCTCAGCAGTCAGTGCTGGGTCACCACAATAATCCAGCATTGACTACAAGACTGACTTCTAGTGTTTGGTTGAGCCTTTAGTCATTTTGGACATTACAGACTCTGGGTTTTTATATATTAGGATTATTTTATTCACTGTCCCATTTTGTCAGTCAATGAAGACTAATTACAGAAGGTATTGTCTGATCTACGATTATAAGATATAAGTCAATTAGTAAGTCAAAATTAGTAAGTCCAGCAGTACAATGAGCTTATTACTACTAAGTCATGAGAAATGACTATGAAATTTTCAGGAATTTTGAAAACTATTAAGTCCAGTCTCTGTTAAAGTTTTAATTATACAGCAGTACACAAAGTAGCTTTGCAGTTGTGAGTATGTGTACAGAGTTTATTTTTATATTATTATTTATTAACTAGAGGCCCTGTGCATGAAATTTGTGCACCAAGGAGGGGTCCCTCAGCCTGGCCTGCATTCTATTGCAATCCAGGACCCCTCAGGGGTTGTGCAATGGCCAGTTTAGTCCTGATAAACTGGAAATCGGACTTCCTCTTGTATCCGGGACAGCTGTCTCCTAACCACTCTGCCTGCTTACCTGATTGCTGTTAACCACTGCCTAACTGCCTGATTGCCCCTCACCACTCTGCCTTCCTGCCTGATAGCCCCTAATCACCTCTGCCTTGGCCCCTGTTGCTGCTGCTTCATCTGGAAAGATGTATGGAATGACATCCAGAAAGTTGTTTGGCTGTCTGGTCTAATTAACATATTATGCTTTTATTATTATAGATTATTTTATTATTTATTTGTATTCTAACTGTAAACCTACTTTTCCCACCCCCTCTAGAAAGCTAAATAAATCACACTATATACAAAGGTAATAAATATTCAAAACTGATCACTTTCTAATCATCACTGTATTTTTCTGTATTGATATGTACTTTGAGATTATTTACATCTTCTGAATCTATATGGTGAAAATATTATAAAATGGTGCTACTGCTTCTCTTCAAACCTTCCAAACATGTCATATTAGTAACTTGAAATCAACTATGGTGAATATATTTAGACCATGGGAGTTAGACATCTTTGCAAATTAGAGGATTGTTTTGTTTTCCTTGGAGTCGGTTTTTATTTATTTATTTTTTAGTTTGGAGATGTAGGGTCATAAAAAGGGTCTTAACAATAATCTTTTCACAAAAATAAGGTAGTTTTATGCTGTGAAAACATCAGTTCTTTGCCAGAGGTTATGTACTGTCAGCACCTGTCAGCATCTTCACTCTTTTGCTGTGTAGCGACACCAACATGCATCTCGTTGGCTGTCCAGGTATGGTTTATAGCTCAAATGTAAAACACTGTCAAACAAGAGCTCCACTGTTGTTTCACATGCCCCGACATGCTAAGTTACTCCAAAGGGTAGAATCAGTATTTAAACATTTACCAGCACACCCCTTGAAAATGAATAGTGGACTGAGAAAATGAAAACATGAATATTCTCAGCAAAGAGGTCTGCATACATGATGAAGAAGGTGGTGCAGTGATGTTGTTATTAGCAGGACTAGCAAATATAGTAGTTAGTAGTGATAGTGGAGGTAGTGGTGGTGGTATAAAGATAGTAGTGATGGTAGTAGTTGCAAAAGCTATTTTTTTTAAAGTGCTAAAACTAAATTAGATGCAGAAACTCTTTCAATCCTCATAATAACCCTTTCAAGGCAAATAATATTAATAATTTCCAGTTTGCCAAAGAGGGGACTGAGGACTAGAGAAGTTAAAGAACTTGACTGTGGGCTCACAGTAGTGGATCTTAGCTGTGATCCGGAGCACAATGGACCACATAGTTTAAACTCCTCATTACCACAGTCTATATCTTTGGTGTGATAGACTGAAACATCAATTTTAAGTAGGAAATAATGATAAATTGACTGAAAAGGTTAGCAGGGTCAGAACATAAAGTACTTGCAGCAAAATGATAGTAATAATCATTCCAAGAGTCTATTACATGGTGAGTAATAAACTAAGAACTTAATTCACTTCTCCACATGATTCTTCGCAATTAACAGTTAGCAGCTACCCTTCACTATTTTAGCATGGCATTATTATTTTGATAAAAATGTGTATGTTTATGAAAATGAAAACAAAAAGATGAAAGTTAAAAATATGGAAATACTTGACCCTAAAATAAAAATAATTATTTTTAATATGTGAGCATCGTTCTACATATTGCTACACAAATGAATCGCAGGGGATATATAAATAGACAGATACATAGAGATATAATTCTATGGGGTAACATTCTGAGTCTATACTCTGTTCATTTCATAACATTTTAAATTTATAGAAAAGTTGCAAAGGTAGTATTCTCATATACCTTTGCACAACCCAGATGATTTCACTGGTAAATTCTTCCAAAAACTTTAGGGAAAATAATGCCAATGCTCCACAAACTTTTCTAGAAAATAATAGCAGAAGGAATACTTCCTAACCCATTCACTGAGGCTAGCGTTACCCTAATAATAAAATCAAATAAAGAAAGACATTACAGGAAATGAAAACGATGGACCAATACCTCTCATGAACAAACATGGAAAAATTCTTATCAAAGACTAGCAAATCAAGTCAACACTATTGATAAACCAATAATTTGTAATAAGAATATTATACCAAACAAAGTGAGATTTATTCCAAGTCTACAAAGCTGGTTAATGATTTTAAATGTAATCCATCATATTAACAGGCTAAAGAAGAAACATCATATGACCATATCAATTGATCCAGAAAAAACAACATTTAATAACATTCAATTCTCATCCATGTTAATTGGTAAATAGTAGTCCCTTATATGGATATATCACTACTTGTTTATCTATCTGTGGATGCAAATTTGATTTGTTTTTAAATAAAGCTGTTATGAATATTCATGTACAAGTCTTTGACAGGACAATGTATGCTTTTATTTCTTTTAGGTAAATAGCTAGTAGGGGAATGGTTAGTAGGGGAATGATAAGCGTATAATGAACTTTTAAAGATTCTTTTAAAGAAAATGAGTTGTGCCAATTTATATGGTATTGAAAGAATGATTTTTATATGCCCATCAGCATTGTAAGAGAATTCCACAACCTTGCCAAGACCCGTGATGGTGAGTCCTTTTAATTTTAAGATTTTCTTCACTATGTAGTGATATTTCATTGCAGTTTTAAATTTTCATTTCTTTAAAGAAAAATAATATTGAACCTATTTTTATGTGTTTATCAAACACCCATTGATCTTATTTTTGGAAGTGTATATTCAAATTGTTTGCTTATATTTTTTATTGAATTTTCTAATTATTGAGTTTTGAACTTTCCTTACCTATTCTGGGTATGTCATTTATCAAATATGTGACTTGCAGATATTTCCTCCCAATCTGTAGATTGTCTTTTTATTACTTTAACAGTGTCTTTCAAAAAGCAGGTGTTTTTAATGAAGTCCAATTTATTATTTTTTTCTTTTATGAATTGTGGTTTTTGTGCTATGTCTAAGAATGCCTGTCTAAACCAAGTTCATAGAGATTGTCTTACAAGGTCTTCTTTTATAAGTTTTAAATTTAGGTTTTACATGTATGATTACGATGAATTTTGAGTCAATTTTGTATATGTTGTAAGGTTTGTTTAGAGTTTTGGAAGGTTTTTGTTTTTGCATACAGATCTACAATTGTTCCAGCAGCATTTGTTGAAAAGTATATTTTCTCCACTGAGTTGTCTTTGCACCTTTGTTAAATCAGTTTTACATGCATATTCATATATGTATTCTACTCCATCATTCTATTTGTCTATCTTTTTTAAAAAATGTATTTTATTGATTTTTTACAGAGAGGAAGTGAGAGGGATAGAAAGTTGATGAGAGAGAACATCGATCAGCAGCCTCCTGCACACCTCCTAATGGGGATGTGCCCGTAAGCAAGGTACATGCCCTAGCCCGGAATCGGACCTGGGACCCTTCAGTCAACAGGCCTACACTCTATCCACTGAGACAAACCAGTTAGGGCACTATTTGTCTATGTTGTCACCATTATTACCTTGCCTTAAATAATGTGACTTCATAATGAGTCTTATAATTAGTTTGTGTAATTTTTCTTTTCAAAGATGTGTTGACTATTGTAGGTCCTTTGGATTTCCAAAGAAATGTTGGCATTATCTTGTCAATTCCTATAGCAACAACAACAACAAAAGAACCTGCTGCAATCTCAACTGGAATTGCATTGAATCTATTGATCAATTTGTACAGAACTGACATCTTAACAATATGGAGTTTAATAACACACGAACACAATTTATCTCTCAATTTCTTTAGATCGTCTTCTATTTCTCTCAGCACATACTTCCCTAAGAGAACAGTTGATACTGGTTCATTCGGAAACACTTTTGGAAGACATGCTTTTGCTGACACATTTATTTCCAGTTCATTTTAACTCTTGCTAGCCATTAGCATCCTGTTAAACTTACTTAATTTTAGCTGCTTTAGTCTAATCAAACTTCCTGGTCTTAAACCACTGTGACCAGTATCTTTAGAGAGACTTCCTTAGCTCTTTACCCACAGCTAGTAACAGACAGTTATTAAATAAATGCCTGGCCCACCAAGAAATGCATACCTTTTAATTCAAATTTATCATCACTTTCCTGAGTTAAGTATTTACTCTTTCTATTTGTTACTCATTGAATTTGCTACAACAGTCTTAAGATTCTGCCTTTGCCTGATTGAGAAATGCTGCAAATATTAAGGATGGAGTTCTTAATTTGGTAAGGATACTAGGGACAAGATTTGAATTCCTGTTTCTATTAATCTTGCTCCTACAGTGCACATAGGTGGAATGGGCCATTCCATTTATTTTCTCCACAGAGACACAAATATTATGACAGTTTTCCACAGTAGGCTACTGGGAAAATGGTAATGAGCAGAGAATGAGTGGGATCAAGATGAACAGAGAGTCCAAGCTGGGAACCTACCCCCATCCCCTGTGTAAAAAAAGTTGGGTAGTCACATTCATGACTGGCTGAAAATCACTTGCACATTCAGTTGAGACTGCATGGGATCCAAGTTGCTGGGAGAGGTAGATCAATAGCTATCTCTCAGGGAGGGCCTGAGTTATGGCTTCAGGGAACTCTCTCTGAGCATGATTCAATCCCGTGTCCCAAAGTTTAGAAATTGTGTTGGGGTCTAGCACATATGACAACCAATAAGACATAATATAAATCTGGTTATGAGGTAAGGTTTAGTGAGGAGACAGATGCCTGGTGAGTATATATAACGGGTAACTACTTTGAGCCCTTTGTGAGGCGGACTAATTCCAATTCTACCTTACTGGTACGAACATATATCCACTTCCACTCAGAGGCCAGGTCAGGATTTGTATAGAAAATGCTCAGCAACACTGAGTCTGTGTGTTCAAAGTCTCTGATTCCCTAGATGGAAAAGGCACAAATGAAATGCCCCCTTTTGAATCATGAATTGCGCTGAAATTCAAGACCCACATTTTATGATGTTATGAATATCAATATTGAGTAAATTAAGGGGAGAAAAATCACATCATAAATGATTAACCAAATAGCATATGTCATTGCTAATTCCCTCCATTGTTTCATGTCCAGATGGCTCATGTAATATTTATAAAGTAGACTCAGGTTGTCCTCAAATGTTCTGAAAAACTTAGAGAATACTTTCAAAATGAAAAAATATGTATAATGAAAATGATTAGTTTATGCTACTCTTAGTGGAAATAGAAGTGTCGTGTACTGCTGGCTTTATCTCTACTGAGGGTTGTTGGTGTCACGCTGGACCGCAGCCCATACTTTGACCTTTGACCTGAAACCCCTCAAGCGTTCAGTTTCTATCACTCCAGAATCATTTGTAACATGGCAACTTTTCACATGGAAAAGTAAAATTCATAAACATGTGTTACTCTTTATGTTTGGTTTTAAAAAAACAAACATTCATGAGAAATATGCAAATTCTCAGCTGCCAGCATAGCACAGACGGGCTTAGGAGCACAGAAAGATGCAGGTCGGCAGGACCAGAGCAATCTGAGGGGTGTTTGGACAGGAGGTCTGATGCATAGGACAGTAAAGAACTATTGAATGCTCCATAATATATGTGCTTGTTCCCTTGAATAAAGCCATTTGGTTTCCAAGGCAAACCTGAAAAACATACAATTTCATCTAGTTTTGAAAGAAGAGCCCCATTACACAAACACTGGTTCACAATGTTAAAACATATAAATTAGCCCTATATGATTTGGCTCAAAGGAGAGAACATTGGCCTGTGGACTGAAGGATCCCAGGTTTGATTCTGATAAAAGGCACATGCCCATGTTGCTGGCTCGATCCCCAGGAGGGGGCAAGCAGGAGGCAGCTGATCAATGATTCTCTCTCATCATTGATGTTTCTCTCTCTCTCTCTCTCCCTCTCTTTTCCTCTCTGAAATCAATAAAAATATATTAAAAAAACATACATGAAAACTAAAATATCAAAGGCATTTCAGTAAATTGCCTATTCTATGTACTTGACATTTCCACTTAATTGAATATTTCTTAATTCACTTAAAATGTATGGGCCTGCTGTGTTAAGTCCATTGTTGCATATGGGAGCACCACTTTCAGAAGAGAGACACCAAAAAGACTGTTCAACTGTCTGGTTCTGGTTTTTTCTTTGCACCACCTCCATACTTATTCCCAAACTGCAGTTCACACTCACTCTTTCCATTTCTGTAATTGTCTCTTCTTTCTACCTCCTTCTCTTATTATTACTCATTTTCCTTTTCTCAGTGTACTTTAAAATGTGCTATAAAGAGTAGAGACTGTGTATCTGCCTTAAGAGTCACATCATGAATGAGTAACCAAATAGCCTTTTTAATTAGTGAGTGAAATCATTAACCAACCTTGGTCCTGAGAGACTGAATATACAAATGGACGGCAGTCAGATCATATATAAAAATAGAACTCTGACCCTCCATCTGCAGCTACCAGTCCAGGAAGCTAAACCACAATTCCTATAGCAACTGGCCCCGAACAGTTAGGACTCAATTAATAACTGACAGCTTCCATAATGGTTGTCCCGGCTTCCAATTAGAACCAATTGGAGAAAACCAAATATGTTCCCCTCACCAGTCACATAGGAAGCCCTGGTTCTAGTTAGCTGGCCTCTAGCTTCCCCAAACCAATGGCCTCCAGTCAGGGTACATTTCCCTCTATAAACCTTTCCCATTCCTCTGCCTGGCTCTGAGTCTCTGCCAAAACACGAGTGAGGGTGGCTGACTCCTTTGCTATGGCAAGTCCTGAATGAATAGCCTTTGCTTGTTCTCATTTGTGTGGACTTCATGAACTTGCCAATACAGAAATTCTTTTAATACATCCCAGGACCTTGGCTTTTTTAGAGGCACCGGCTCCAACTCCTGCCTTTATCACCACTTTACCCAGGAGAAAATTAGCCTTGGGGAGGCTTTAGAGGGAAACTCTTTTTTTAATGTTTTACTTGACTAAAAAACGGCAAATTTTTATTTAAATTGGATATGCATCAACTGTCTCTTAAGCTAAAAATAAAATTATAAATGTGTTTCCACAAGTATAATAGGATGCCTAATAATCCTTGTTATATAAGTCATTTGGGCATGTGCCAAATAGAAACTATAAAAATATAATGGTTGGTGGCTTTTTTTTTTGTCTAAAACTGTTATGTAAGGCCTTAGAGATTTCTAGTAGTTCAGTGTTTTCCATTCTATTCACGTTTTTTGTTGAAATAAAAGGTAAGAGAAAATAACCTTGTATATGCATATTAGAAATTCTAACAGGTAAGGGTTTCCATGGATACTTTTATGCAGCCCAGGAGTTTGTGTGTGGAGAAAGGTATTCATTGCTAGTTCTAAGATTCTCTTCTGATAAAGAACTAGTGCCAATCATTTCATATGTCTTGACTTCATAAAATATTATATATATATATATATATATGTATATATATATATATATATATATAATGTGTATTATGTTGTAAGTTATGAGCTGGTTCTATCTCAATATCTCAATAACCTTTTCAATCATCTGGCCTAGTCTAGGAATGCCTTGAAATTTTGTTAAAGATTAAAAAAATATCTATGAAGGTTTAATAAGCCTATTTTAATGAGTTTAAAGCATTGCTTTCCAGATCTTCAATAAAACACTTTATGTTTTGTTTTTTTTTTTTGTCATCATTTAGGCAGTTTAAACTAACCAATGTTAGAACAAAGGTTTATCCTTTATTTTTAATAGCTTTGGAATAGTTGTATATTAAGTTTTATCTTGACTTAAAAATATTTATGAGTCCTTGACTGGATCTTATTTTCTGATATCCCCTCCAAATTAAATTTTCTACAAATTTTTTATCCTTTGGAGAAGCATGTAAAAAAAATAGATGCAAGATTTCAGATCATGGAACTGTGGAACTGTTCATTTAATTTTAAGCCATATAGCTTTATGGGGAACTTGAGATTCTATGGCATTCTAATGAGTGAAGCTATTCTAAAGAACATATTTTAATCTAGCACTGCCATATGCCTAAATAATTGTAAATTGTGAGCATGGCCACTAGCATTGTTTTTAAAAAATAATCTTAAAAATAATTTGATTTGATTTTAAATCAAGAGTTGACTCTCAGATATTTTCTATTTTTACATGGGCTCAGGTAAGCACCATATGTAAATCATGTTTAAAATGATAAAAATAAAAGTCAATCAAAATATCACTCAACCACCGAACTGCTCAAATAGTACATTTTTTATGGCAAGTTATCATGATTTATGTTTTCATGCCCACAGATGAGAATGCTTTCCCATTGAGAGCAATATCACCATGGTCCATTACACTATTATAACTCAAGATAAATGGCTGACAAAAATATAAGTTAAATAATATGAGAGGAAACATATAAGAGGAAACTATATTTAGCACTAACATTGGGCTTGGCCTTGGCTTCATCAAGATGACATTTTAATAATTACCAAGGATATTGCTTTTAGAAGATGATTCCTTGGCATATAACTAATTGCAATATTATGCACTGATTGAAAAGGGCCCCCTTTCAAAAGCTACTTTAAATAATAGGTATTTTATAATATGTATTCAGTATGTGATTAAACAGTATATTGCAGTACTATACATATATTCAGCCTTGAATTATGTAAACTTTTAGCCTGAGATAAATGATGATTTTTATAATTGATATAGAATATCATAGTTTTATATCTCCTTCTGTTGCATTATTTGCATTTGGTATTTTCCAAAGGTGATCTTCTGGTTTTACACTCCCTTGAACAACTTATTCATTCTAATGGCTTTAACCATAATCTGTTCACTTCAAAACTCCACATCCTTCACACCCAGATCTCTAAATCACTATTTTCTCTGAGTTTCTGATGGAAATATTAAATGCTTACTTGAAAGTTCTGGCTACATATACATCTTAAACCAAATATGTTTTACAACACACTCATCAGCTTCCCTCAAAATCTGTTCCTCCTTCAAGTCATGGATGTGAGCATGATGCTGGCCCATGGTTTCTACCTCGGTACGCATTTCTAACATGTGGTGAAGTCCTGGGAGCTGTATGTCTCAAGGCCTTCTCAAGCCTGCCCTTCCTTTGCAAGCCATTAACTACTGTTTTAATTTACACTCACTGTCTTTTTCATGGATTATTAGAATAGCCCCTGATGTGTTTCCTAGACCGTAGTCCTTCTTTCCAGGATTCATTCACTGCAGCCAGAATAATTCTTCTATAGCACCAGCCTAATCAAGCCAATTCTTTTCTTTAAAATGTTCATTTTTAAAGAGAAAAATCAGCTTCTTTAAAATATTATATGGAGTCCATTTGACCTGGCCATGATGATGCCTTTGAAATGTAATCTCAAAAAAGTTGCTTCCACATATAAAATGCTCTATGGCCTGCTGTTCATCATTTCACTTTGGTCTTTCATCCTGCCACTTAGCACTTTTTCTTTTGCCTAGAATATCTTTCCAACATACCTCACCTTTACCCTATTCACCAATACTCATCCATCAGACTCCTAATCATTAAGAGACAAAATTAGCATCAATTCTTCTGTGAAGAACACAGGCTCCACTGCCTTTACTCTCGCACTCACAGCAAAGTAGGAAATCCTTACCCTGTGCTTCATTATCTCTCATATATTCCTTCAGTACAACAGGTATGATGTGAAATTACAAGTACTTTCTGACATGTGATTTTCTCAACACAATGTCTTAAGGAGATAACACTGGTCCTGAAACTGGAGTGTGATACAAGTTTTCTCAATCCTTCATTGTATAACTTCAAGACTGCCAGGTTTAAGCCATAAAACAAGGGACTTGGATCAATGAACATCTGAACCCTTACATTCTATAATTCTTTGGTTTCCAAATAGCATCCATAGTACATATACACAATAGCATATTTCCACAGACATTTAGATTTATATGCCTAGAGAACTGTGCTAGACTTTGAAAGATAGTAAACATTTGCCTTCATGGTTTATAAGTATTAGGCCTATTGGAGCTTTCTTTCTGAATTTAAGCATACAGAATTGCAAAATGTAGGAGGAAATACTCAGAAAACTACAAGATTTATGTTTTAGTAACTGACAATATAATAATTTCATATGCTATAATTCAAAAAGTCAATATATTGGCTCAAGTGTTTTCAACTGTGAAAATGTTTGTAGAAAGTTGTGAGTTTTGATAAGGCAAGTCTGTTGATAGTTTTCATTTATTTCTAATGACCAGATGTCTAAAGAAATTAGTTAAGTTCAATGAGAAAGCATTCTTTTCAGAATTTCATGTGTGTGTGTGTGTGTGTGTGTGTGTGTGTGTGTGTGCACGCGCGCGCATGTGTGCCCATGCAGGTAGTCTCTAGCATTTCAAATCTATGTAATCCACTTGTTTGGTTTGGATTGGTCAAGAATGCATTCATTCAACAAGCATTTCTTATCTCTACTTTCTGCACAGTACTGTGTTGGAACTATGGATAGGAAGGGTCACATGATGCTCTGGAACCCAAAAATCCAGTATACAGTAGGTGCAGGTCTTGGACAAATTATCTCATGAACTATCTCTTCCTACCCTACTCATAGTTCTTCCTAGCACCAGGGAAAAAAAACTAGTAGTTCTAATTTGATAATGTTTAACACATTGCATTTGCAATGTTCCAAGTACTTTAACCTAATATCAACTCAGTAATTAACAACACTAACAATTTCAACACCAATTCTTCCATGATAACTCTTTTAGGACTTTTTTAACTTTACCATAGTTTGTAATCTTTCATGTTGCACATCCATAGTTTGCTGTGCATCACTCTGGCAGAGCAGCTCTCAAATGGGTGGGTATTATTATTTTCCTTGCTTTACAGAGGAAGGAACTAGAAGAGAGAAATGGCGAATAAGTTGTATAGGATTACACAGCAAAGAATGTTACCGCTGGAATTTAAGACCAGGGAACCTAATTAATTCCCAAGTCAGTGCTTCTAAATGTCACACTACATTATAGCTTTATCCCAGAGGAATTCGACCGACGAAATAAAAAGGGACACAGCAGACTTGAGAGTTGAAGTTCATAGAGATACAAGAGGAAAGCTTTGTCTTGAAGAACTTGAGATAGATGGGCCCATTGGAAGATGCACGCAGTTGGAGCTCAGGTCTTTTTAGAACCAGCTGATGAACCTGCTCTCTTTCCTGAGCCAGGCATTGAGATCCAAAAAATGTATCGGTCCCTCTGCTGGGATTCATTCCAGCCCAGGAATAGCTTGGGGAATGTGAAGAGCTCTTAACAAATCCAGGTTAGTTGCCCGAGGGGAGAATACCATGTAGTAAGGAGGCCCAAGAGGATGTGGATGGAAGTTAAATCATAATGTAGACTTAAATACCAATGCAGTGATGCCCCCACAGACATAGGCAGTGCACTGCCCACTATTCATAAAGGGAGCAATCCTTTTGCCATTATGCAACCACGAAGGTGATGGGTCCATAAGCAGCTCCTGGGAAAGTCTGGTGGGAGTTCACTAACTAGAGAGTAAAGAGGACATATTCTCGGTGAAAGAAACAATGAGAGCAGAGGGGTGCCAGAAGGAAATGTGTTGTGCATTCTCAAAGGAGGAACATCACTTTGGAAAATTGGGTTGGATTACAGTGATGCCAGTATAGTCCAGAACGGTTCAAGACGAAGTGCAAGTTTTATTTTTTTTTAATGTATATTATTGATTTTTTACAGAGAGGAAGGGAGATGGATAGAGAGTTAGAAACATCTATGAGAGTGAGACATCCATCAGCCGCCTCCTGCACGCCCCCTACTGGGAATGTGCCTGCAACCGGGATACATGCCCTTGACCAGAATCGAACCTGGGACCTTTCAATCCGCAGGCCAACACTCTATCCACTGAGCCAAATCGGTTTCGGCCGAAGTGCAATTTTTAAATTGAAAGAGTGATTCCCAACTTGCAGTGCTAATGAACACGTGACCTTAGTTTCCAGGTTTTCCAACAAACCTGTTATGGATGCAGCTTTCAGAACAGGGAACAGACACAAACCCTCCTCCTGCCAGGGGATTCCTGCTTGCTCCTCCTGGTGTCAGACTGTTGGAAGCTTATAACTGAGTCACTTTTAGAAATAGTTCAGCCACCTGGAGATTAATTTAGGGCTCCATATCCTGGAGAATGCTTAGAAATACAGTGACAAATGTTTCGTATACTTTTCTTTAATTGAAAAAGAAAAAAAAAGCTAACATCTTTAAATATTTGCTTCCATTCAAAAAATATCCCATATTTCTAAAGGATATTTTGTACACTGAAGCAAATTTCAAACCATGTAAGGAAAGACACACCAAAAAGGGTTTTTTTTTAAATTACTCCAAATGCTACCACCAAAAAGATAGCCATTATAAATATCTTATAAATGCAATCCTTCTTTCCTTAGACTGATGGACTGATTATCTACTTATTTATAATGTGTAGCAAGCTTGTGGAGTTGCCATGTCATTATCCTTTTGCTTATATGTGGGAGGGCTGTGTTCAGACATTTTATTTGGCTGGTACTAGGCAGAGGTGACTTAAGTAACTTCACTATTCTCATTCTCTCTCTCTCTCTCTCTCTCTCTCTCTCTCGCTCGCTCGCTCTCTCTCTCTCTCCCTCCCTCCCTCCTTCCCTCTCATTTTCTCTGAGTAAATGATGAGAATCAGAGTATGTTCCTATCAGCATTCAGTAGAATTTCCCAGGAGAAGACTGGGGTGTGGGGTGGGGAAGGGCTAAGCGGAGAGGTTACCTGGGTTCTGACACTCTCCTCTGAGATTTGGTTCCACATCCTAGTCCAGGATTTTCTAAGTCTGGTTGGGATACATCCCCATTCTCATAGCGGGTGATGCAAAAGGAAAGACCATTATACTTTGGACCATTTTTTCCAAACTCAGGGGGGATTTTATTTCTGAGAGCATCAACTTCCTTTTTCATTTCCTGCAATTTACCCATAATTTACAGTAGCAATTTCCATCATGGCCCTAGCAAAAAAAAAAAAAAAGTAAGGTAAATTATAGTTTATTTTTCTACTTATCTGGGGATATTGTGAGACTATCATGATTTAGTCAATGTGCCAAAATGCATTCTGGATTTGGAGGCAGTTTGCTTTTCTCTCCAATACCTTCTGCCTCCCTTCAAAAACTTAAAGTTTCTTTCCTTAATTATGTATTGAAACCTATGCTGTCACATTATGACATTATGCTCTTCGCCTTGGTTTATTGTTGTATATATACATTCATTAGAGGCCTAGTGCACGAAATTCATACACAGGAGAGGGTGTGTTCCTCAGCCCAGCCTGCACCCTCTCCAATCTGGGATCCCTCTCACAATCCAGGACTGCTGACTTTTAACCACTCACCTGCATGTCTGCTTGATTGTCCCTAACCACTTCTTCTGCCAACCTGATCACCCCCTAACCCCTCCTCTACCAGCCTGATTGATGTCTAACTCCTCCTGTGCCAGCCTGATTGCCTCTAACTGCCCTCCCCTGAAGGCCTGGTCACCCCTAACTGCCCTCACTTGCCACCCTCAACTGCCCAACCCTGCAGGCCTGGTTACTCCCAACTGCCCTCCCTTGCAGATCAGGCCCTCCCCTGCTGGCCTGATCACCCACAACTGCCCTCCCCTGCTGGCCATCTTGTGGCAGCCTTCTTTTGTCCACATGGGGCAGTCATCTTGTATGTTGGAGTAATGGTCAATTTGCATATTACCTCTTTATTATATAAGTTATATGAACATATATATTTGTAACATATAAAATTTGCTCATTTTGCTAGGTATGGGGGAAGAGAAGTTTGTGTAGCTTAACTCAGAAGTTTAGAGTCTGGTAATGAAGTACCACTGTTCCAAAAGTCTCACTAATTCAGTTTTTTTTTATTTTTCTTTATGTGCCCTTCTTTATAATGTCAAAACGAGCAATAGTTCTTCACTTGATCCGCATTTAGAATTGCAAAAATCCCCAGCTAAAGTCCAAATTAGTTTCTTAAATCTTTTGAAATGTTAGCCAATGAGGGGCCTTTCTTTTTTCTTGAGATTATCCCCAAAATTTACCTATAAGATACTAATCTCTCTTGAGATCCTTGAACTAAATCACATTTTCCTGTGGCACATTTTAGAACACAACAAGGGATATGGCACAGTCCCAAGATCTAATAAAGAGCTGGTGACTGTGTTACTTATTCTGACCAATGGACTTAAGGAAAGTTAATGTCACTTATTTTTAAAAATAATCATAATAAAGGGCACAACACAAACATCTAGAGTTCTCTGAGATTACAGAAAGTTTTTAATCATTTTATGCCATGTTGCAGAGGAATTGGAAAGGAGTATACAGTGTAAGTGAAAAATTTAGAGGACAGGCTTAACCAAGTAAGTCAGTGATGACTGACTGCTAAGTAATGAACTAAGGGAATAGTTATTTATGCATTTACATAGTAAAAATTAAATATTAGAAACAACATAAATATCCAATAACAGTGAATGTAAACAAGTTTTGATAATGAAATACTATATAACCATTAATATTTAGGTCTATATAGAAGATTGATTTAAATAGTAAAAAACTTCACAACCTAATGTTAAATAAAATGAGGTTGTGCAATTCCATATATGGGATGATTTCAATTACTCAAAATAATCAACATATCTGATTGCTTGAAAAACTGGCAGTAATTACCCGCATATATTAGGGGAGTTTATTTCTAGAATATGGACATTTGGGTAATTTATTTTCTTTTTTCTACTTTCTTATATTTAATGAGCACACCGTATTCTTAAAAGAAGAAAAATATATTTTCTACCAATTAACAATAATGAAGCATCAATAAAAGAAGTCATATTTATCAGAATAAAGAGAGCCTGAAAAAGATTAAGATGCACTCGCAATGCAAAAACAAAACAAAACTACAAACAGGTTGCCAGGAAACAAAAGCTAAGTGAAAAGATCAAAGAATGGAGCTTTTAATCCTAGGCATCTCTCTAGATGAAAGGAAATAAAGATTTTCCTATGACTAAATGGAAAAGCCATGATTTAATTAAGCACTAGTTGCAAATGATCAATTTCCTTTTCTACACAACAGTATTTCTAACATTTGACAACATACAACATTGTAATCCTCTTTTTCATTCCAGAATGATTATCTTTCGTTCCAAAAGGTAGTTCTGCCTATGACATGGTTTCCAATCCCTAAGAGTCCAGGGAGTTTGCCTTCAGAAGCCATACTGAATTGTTCTAGTGACAAACTGATTCATCTGGGAACTGTGCTTCCCATGATCCCCTACCCTGTCTGGTTCTGAGTCAGAGCAGCCAAAAGAGGAACTCACACAATTCTCAGGGGAAGTAGTGGCATTACTTCTGAAGATCTCAGCAGGCAAACATGGTGATGGACAGATGCAGAAGTGCTTAGAAGGTTTCAGTTTGTCCTTACTCTCCTCTGCTCCGTATCTAGGACTTTTCCATTTCTGCCTACCCCATGCCCAAGAGAAACCCCCAGCTCACCTGGTTGAAGATAGTCAGGAAAAGTTATATTGGGGGAAGATATATGGAGTTAGTAACAACCCTAAGACAACAATCAGTGCTGTCCCATAAAAGTATAATGTGAACCACACATGAAATTTTAAATGTTCTAGTAGCTACATTAAACAGGTAAAAAGGAGCAGACCTAATAAATTTTAATAAAATATCTTGTATAACCCAATATAGCTAAATGTATTACTTCAACATATAAGCAATATAAAAACTTATTAATGAAACTAGAGGCCCAGTGCACAAAATTCATCCACGGGGGAATGTCCCTCATCCCAGCCTGTACTGTCTCCAACCTGGGACCCCTCAAGGGATATCTGACTGCCCTGTCATAATCCAGGACTACTGGCTACCAACTGCTCACCAGCCTGCCAGCCTTATCACCCCCTAACCACTCCTCTGCCAGCCTGATTGATGCCTAACTGCTCCCCTGACAGCCTAATTGCCCCTAACTTCCCTCCTCTGCAGGCCTGATCACCCTTAACTGCCCTCCCCTAAAGGCCTAGTCTCCACCCACTGCTCTCCCTACAGGCCTGGGTCCCCCTCCAACTGCCCTTCCCTGTAGGCCCAGTCACCCTCAACTTCCTTTTTCTGCTGGCCTGGTCATCCCTAACTGCCCTCCCTTGCAGGCCTGGTCCCTCCCACTGCCCTCCCCTGTTGGCCTAATTGCCCACAACTGCCCTCCATTTCAGGCCTGGTCCCTCCCAGCTACCCTTTCTTGCAGGCCTGGTCACCCCTGACTGCCTTTCCCTGCAGGCTTGATTGCCTCCAACTGCCCTCCCTTGCAAGGCTGGTCTCTCCCATCTGCCCTCCCCTGCTGGCTATCTTGTGGTAGCCATCTTATGTCCACATAGGGTCATCTTTGACCACATGGGGGCAGCCATCTTGGGTGTTGGAGTGATGGTCAATTTACATATTACTCTTTTATTAGATAGATATGGATTCTTTGTCACTGTGATAAACATGGCTTCATCTAAAGCAGAGGCATAAATCTTGAGCTAAGGAAAGCTAATGATAGAGTTCATAGTTCCATTCAGCATAGCAGTCAGGCATTAACATTATACCCAGGTTATAGTTAACTTATCTTACTCCACTACTTATTCTCAAAAATACATATACACATCTTGTCACTTAAGTATAAAATTCAATCAGCATCATGTTTCATTTATGGGATTTTACTTTGATCTCCCAAATTAGTAGTCTCATTTCTTCCTTCTTTAGTTAGGCTTTTTTGTGTGTGTCTGCCAGTCCCTCAACTCCTTGTCCTTCCAGCCCATCTGAGCCACCACTTCCTACCCTATGATTAATCCAACCATCTGCATGCTTAACAGATACTTCAGAGCTGCCAAACACTGCTGGAGAGAATTACATAACTGGATTGGACATATTGCATACTGTTTCCAACCTCACCTTGGTCCTCAGGGCTTCTGGGCAATGGTTTCATCTGTCTCTGTTCAGATAGCTTTCCCATCCACTCAGGTAACCATTTTGTGTTTTTAGATTCCTCCTCAAGCTTTCATTTTTATATCCAGGAGAAAAAAGTATTGCTTTCTGAAAAACACATTAAATACTCTAAGTAATTGATTCACATTTCCTCTTCTGGCTACACTGTTATGTATACTAATACTCTTCTTCACCTACCAAAGTCAGCCTTCTTATATTCATCTCTAAACATCTCTTCCAGATTCTGCTCTATCATCAGCCTCTCCTTCTTTGTTGATTGCTTTTTTCTTTCTCAACAAATGTGTTTTTGTTTCCTCGTATCCTAAAGAAACACTTCTTCTCTCCCTGCTCCCCTTTAATCTAGTATATCTATGTGTTTCTATCCTTCTTTCACTGCAGATTTCATTATAAAGTTTCAGAATCTTCTGTAATCACATCCCTCCCCTATTTCTGCTATTTCCAAGTCTTAAATTCAATTATTTCAAATCTTTATCCCATTTATCAAATCTGTGGTATTTTTCATGCTATTTTCCATAGTCTCTTTCTTGAATCTCTCGACTCTTATTTCCTGTCCCCATTCTTCTGATCAGTTCTGTATCTTCCCGATTGAGTTATTTTTCTTCATAAGCGCCTCCACGTGGTATTTCAGGAGTCCTTCCCACATCCTTCTTTTCTCCGCATGTTAATTCCTCTTCCAAGAATTCAACTTCCACTTATTGTGGCAACCACAAAAATGTGCCCTCGCCGCTGCTGTTATGAGTCAACCACCACATACACACCAAGGCCACGCTTCCTCTGGTCTGCTCCCTCCCAGTGATTGAGAGAGACAGATTCCAGTGCAGGCCCATCTCTGCAGCACTCTCATAATTGATGTTTCTGATGCATGACTTTGGCTCAAGGACTCCTTCAACTTTAAACTTTTTTTAGGACTGTCACAATTTGACACTATTCCACCCAAACTCTTTCCTTCCCCCTCTCCTTAGACAGATGTCAGACTAACATTGTTGTCTGAGGGTTCTCCCCGCCTTTCTCCTCTTTCTTCATCATGACTGTTTCCCCCGTAATTCTCCTGCATGCTTGATCCCATCTTGGCAACTGCTTTCTGGAAGATCAGATTTAACATGAGTATACATCAAGCTAAATGAAGCACAGAGAGCAGAAAAGATAAGTGAGCCAACATGTATTTGACTTATGTTACTCACTTTTCATATATGAATCAATTCATCTCCAAGACAATAAAGTAAAGTAGGTGTTCTTATGTTCATTGATATGAAAAAATAAATGGAGCTTAAAGGGGGTAAGTAAATTTATCAATATCTTAAGCTTGGAAGTTACAAAATCAGAATTCAAATCCAGGTCCATCTATTTTTGAAGACAAGAAAATTTCCCCTTTGTACTTTACTCCCCAGCCCAAGGAAAAAGAGAGTACCTCCACTTTGAAGAATCAAGTCCGGAGAGAGCATGCAATGGAAATTGGGGAGAATCTCTACAAGTCTTCCTGACTTGGAAAACTGGTTGTGCTGAAATTCATAATATTTCTGCACCCCTTAACCACTGGCTGGGTTCTGATATGGTTACTTACAAAACAAAAACTTTAACAATATTCTTACATCTTAGAAAGTTACCCATTATCCACAACATTCCTGATGTTCTCACACACACATTTCCTGTATAGAAAGTCACATTGCAAGAAAGTGTATTAAAATTTATTAGGTTCTAATGGATATCTATAAGTGGTTACTTCAGCATGTGACATATGTGCTACTAATCCCTAACATCAAGCAAGGATGGGGCATGAAAAATGGAGAGAATGGCATTAATAATGTATTTTATAAATGCATGCCATAAAGTCCTATTTACTACACTTTAACTTATCATGAATTTAACTTTAGTTATTTTAAATTCTGTTAAAGAACAAATATTGGCGTTACTCTTAATAAAACAATTTTAGTTCAGATTGACTTTTTATAAGTTTTAATTGTCAAAGAGGGAAGTGAAATATTATAATAGCACCATATAGTATGCAAAAGTGAAAAGTCAAATCAGATTATCAGAAGAAACACAGCTTTTTCTTGATACTAAATCGATAAACTAATTTACATTGTGAATATTCAGAAATACAGCACTGAGTAATGGCCTTACAAGTGATCTTATGGAAAACACAATATCTACTTTATTAACTCTTTTTCTAGGATATGCTGAATATCCAGATACCTTTAGTATGTCAGCATCTTTCTATTGACAATGAGTAACAAACATTGCACAGCATATTCAATATATTAAGTAAAGATTCAGGTTTTGTAAATGAATTATTCTTGAATAGGTAATATAGCACAAAATACAAACTAGAGTGAAAGTTCTTCCTAACCCTGTCCTCCAGCACCCCAGTTCCCAATGGGAGGGAATATTTAATACTGTAGTTCAAGAAAAATTCTCTGAAATAAAGGAAGACCTGGATCTGTATATTCCATGGATCTATCTTTTATCTCAAAATATCAATTCAGAATAGTTGACTTTGAGACATATCCTGGCAAAACCATTGAACTTTAAAAATAAAGAGAAGATCCCTCTGGGTGTCCAGACAGAATCGAAGTTACTTCTAAAGAGAAAAGAATCCAATGGGCATCAGACTCCTTGTCAGCAACATCAAAGCAAGAAGGTAGTGCAACAACATGAAGGAAGCAGGGTAATTAGAGGATAGTCAATCTAGCCAAGCTCTTCTTCAAACATTAAGTCTACGCAGGAGTGTTTCCTGGGGAACCTGCTAAAGAGTGAACTTTATTTAACAAAGAGAAGGTTAAGAAAACCAGCAAAAGAACTAGTAAAGGGGCTCAAATATACTTAATTGTAGACTAAGACTATAACGTAAGTAGGAATGAGAAAGAAAAATTAGTATGCGAATATTTTTGCTCTGTCAAAGTCACACAGCAAAAAACAACAACAAAAAAAAAACCAAAAAACTGCCCACAAACAATTAGAAGAAAAAAATGGGAGAACATAAAATACACTTATTAATCTTTATAATAAGTAGAAATAAAGAAAATTATTTAAAGTTGGCAAACTAGCCCAGCTGATATGAGGGTTCAATTGCCAGTAAGAGCATATGTGTGGGTTATGGGCTTGATCCCCACTGTGGGGCATGTAGGAGGCAACCAATCAATGATTCTCTCTCATTGATGTTTCTGTCTCTCTCTTTCTCCCTTTCTCTCTGAAATCAATAAAAATATATTTATAAATAAATAAATAAATAAATAAACAAATAAAGTGTGTAAACTAGTTGAGATCTAAACCAAGATGAAGAGGACTAAGAACAATAAATAAAAGTTTTAAAATAAGGTAAAAATTTTTCTTAAACATACATCTTTTTAAAAAGTATTACAAAATAATAGGAAAAATGTCATTAAAAAGCAAACAAAATAGACTACTTACTGAAAGATACATAGTAAATATAATTTTATGTCATAAAAGAGCAAAACTTATTTATATTGATAAATGTAAATAAGTTCAACTTACCAATTTAAACTTTTTAAAATAGGCTTATAAATCAAAACCAGAATATGAAATATTATACAAGGCAACTGACTTAATTTCTTCCAAAAGTCATTGTCATTCCTCTGCATTTTCCTACACTGAGCATTTGCCAATATTGGCTTTGTTCCTGTTTGTACTATATACTTGCAAAATAACTTTCTAATCCCTCCAATCTTACTGTTCCAAATTCAGGTCTCCCAAAGCAATTTAGCATTGAATGATTATTAAAGTGGAGAGAGGGGGAAAAAAGCAAATGTTATTTTTGGAGGAGGGAAAAAAAAATCTATTGTGTAAAGCATGTTATTCTTAAATGCTAAATTGTTCCAGGCTATTTCCATTCCTTACTGAATTGTGTCAACTTTTCAAGACTGAAATATAAAAAGATAAAAAATAAATAAACATGTCAGGAAAAGGTATTTATTTATTGAAATTTGTTTTAGAGTCCCTCCACTTTCTTTCTGTGTAATCACAGGCAAATCAGTAATTCTCAGCTTCCTTCTCAAATTTTGCATTCTTCCTACATTACAGAAAACAAAAATTAAGCTATTTAAAAAGCCATTTGTAAGCAGTATATAGTAGTGCTGCCACTCACAACCTTATCTTAGAGAATTTTCATTGACTTTTGGATTAAATATTAGCATGTGGAAAAATTAATGGAAAAAAACCATCAACAATTAAATCAGTCCCAATTCCACCATAACATTGTTGTAAATATATATACCAGGTGTCCCCCCCCAAAATGTACAAACACTTTAACAGCTGATCGCTCAGTTTTGAAAATGAAATGCATTTTAATAAACAATGCCTTTACTAGTATAATAATTCAAAGTGTGTGTACACATTTGGGACATACTACATAGTCCTTCATGGCTAGTTTCTCATCATCATGGGAAAGAAACTGGCACAACAGGCCCCAACCCTTCAGCCCCTTCTCTACGTCTGATATGCAGATGGTGGCATTTGAATGATGAGCATGAGAAAGATAAGGTCTGGGTAGGAAAGTCAGAGCAAAGTCTCTCTAGTTGCATTATGGGCACTGACATCTGGGTACCCTTAGTTCAGCTCACAGCAGGCCAGAGAGTTGGAACAGAGGGTTACAGACAGGTCAGAAAGGTATCCTTAGATAAATTGTGATCCACTTAGACTCTTAATAAGAAGTCATCTGTAACCTCCTAGTTTTTTGTTTATATCAGAGAATCAGAAACAGAAAATATACTTTGCTAGAATATTAGTTCATGATCTTCCAATTACAAATAATGTGCTTTCAATGCAAAAAAAAAAAAATTAGATGATATAGAAAACTACCAAAAAAAAAAAAAAACCCAGTATTACTAAACACTACCATCATTTTTTATATCAACAAATCTTTGTAACATGTTATTAATCGCCAATGAAACTGACCCTTAACTGCAAGTATCAGGATATTACCTACAACTGTGTCCCCTCAGCCAACTAGTATTGGTCCTTCACTACAACTTAATCACAATTACATGGCATAATGTCTAAGAATTAATTATTAACTATTAGATAATAAGTATACATTTTACTTAGTTCCAGCTAAAAATATATAAAATTTAAAGAGGTTGCTAAATATCCAGGTCTCACAATTACAAAATCTTTCTTAACTCTATGTATTTCTGTTTAAATTGGGCTGAATGATTCTTGAGTTTTGTTTTTGGCACTAAAATGTGTGATCTCTAAAAGGTAATAGACATGCATTACAAATAAGTTAGCTTTGGTGAGATTGTCTTAAAAGTTATCAGAAAATCAATTCAGTCGTTCTCTTCTAATGCATTTTGACATTTACTCTTTTAACATAAAGTTAGTTACCATGCAAAAGCAGATTCTTAATAATTGATGTTGTTTGCTTTGAATGTGATTACTCATAAAAGGCTGGAGAAATGAATCAATACTTGCTTAGCTTCTCAAAAACAAATCAGAGATAATTGTTAAAGTAATGCAAGTTAATTTAGGTTGTCAAATTAATTTCCCAACACCTCCTTCTGCTACAAGAGTCTTAATTAAGAAATAACTAAGGTTGCCTTTTCTTATTATAGGTACTGCTGAGCTACTGGCTCTGAACAAAGTCATTTAACTCCTTTGATATATGTACTTTAAAGAGCACCAGAGAAAAATCTATAAGGTATTAGCGCATTTGTAGAATGGATTTACAGTTTGCAAAGCGCTTCTATATTCTTTCTGCAAACCATGTTGTGTTCTGCAAGAGGCAGCCTAGGCCTCCTGTGGACTATTCAGTGCTTTGTGGTGTCCCGACCCGTGGGTTAAGTCAACGAGGACCCTAGAGGGGGAGTGGGGATGAAAGGGACAAGAGACCCAAGGAATGGAGACAAGACAAAGTTCTGATCAAGTCTCATTTATTCAACAGTAGATCTGGGTATTTATGGGGAGAAGGAGGAATGAGGAAGTTAGCGAAAATTTCTAGCCCTAAGGCGAAATGCCTGGCTTTCGGGAGATAGGGAAAGAGATAGGGTTTGGGGTAATAGAAACTTAGCCCAAGGTTAGTGCTAATGTGATTGGCGCTTACTACAAGATGGATATCCAGCATAACAAGTTTCCCACATTGTGGAGCCCGACACAGGGTCCAGTCCCAAGCTCTGAGGGTCACTGACAAATCAGAGTGCCTCAAAGGTTGAAAGGAAAGTGATGAAGTTTGTAGAAATTATAAAAGTTTGAAGAAACTGAGAATGTTCAACTTGAAGAAGAGGGGATGTCAGAAACCAAACATTGTTCTCACTAAATGGATGTAAACAGGAGGCCAGAAGGCTGGTCAACCTTAACTGCTCTGAAAGGTCAGAGCTAATCACTTACTGTTTAGTTGAAACATTGTTGACTGAAGCAGGCTCTACCTGTTTGTTTCATGTTAATTTCTGTTTTGTTATTTCCTGCCTAAAGGCTAGGGGTGTGTCCCAAAGCCTTAATAAAAGGGAGAAAAAGGCCAGAGCAAGTGGCAGTCCTTTCTACTAGAGGAAGGCTTCCACCTGGCCCCCCAATATCGCCAAATTAATGTTTTCTAGTCTCTCATTTCATTTGCGTGCGGCCTCCTTCACGCAAAGCCGAACCCTGAACCAGGAACCCTGAACCACGCAGGGTGTGGAAAGGGGCTCCCACAAGGGGATATCATAATAATTGAGGAGATCCTCTCTTGTTCTAGTGTCTGATAGTTCAGGAGTTACTTTTATATGTTGTTCCAGGTGATGGAATCAGCCCTGAGGATTGTTAATTACAAGAAGGTAGACAAGGTTCAATATAAGTATCTTTGGACATGAGGAAGGGCTACCGTATCTAGGAGTGAACATCCTGGTAGTAAGCATCTGCGGAAGGACCAGATAGGAGGGGTGAGGGCTGACATAAAGGGACAGTTCTCTAAAGCCCACAATTCAAGCCTGGAAGCCTGCCAAACCTGGGGACAAATCTCTTTTCTGGCCCAGCCTGCCTCTTGAATCTTGTTAGCAACATGAGGTGGACATCTCAAAATTCCAAAAGATACGGATTTGTCAAAAGGCTTTGCAGTTCCCTTTTCACATGGCAAGTAATGCTTAGGAACGAGACACTGCTGTGCTATATAGAGAGAGCTGGTCACTGCTAGGGTTCAGGCCAAACTGTTGGGGAGCAAGTGTGAGAACCAGAGCAGCATTCCCCCTTCCAGAGATCGAAAGAGAACACTGCAGTTCAGCTATTCATTTACAAACCAGCAATCCTGTCGGGCACTTATGGTACAATACTCAGTTTATACAACACTCTGATGTGATGAGCTCTATAAGAGCCGAGACTCTGTTCTATTTATCTTTATAATTCCATAGCTTATCCCAGTGTTGGCATTTACTGGATAATCAATATGTGTTTAATGGAGGAATAAATGTATTCCAAATACATCGCCTCAGTGCAGGCGTGCAGGCACTTGATCAACGGCAAGGTATTCAGAATTACAGTAAGATACAGTCCCTGCCCTTAAGGTGTGCTAAATAATCAGCAGAATAAGTGGATGACTGAGTGAAGGCACCTGTAGAGGGTGGAGTGGTCCCTCTTAAGGTTCCTTTGAACTCTTAAGATTCTGTAAGTCCATATTCTTTTCCTCAATTAAAATAGCTTATATGCAAGAGATGAAAATGGTCATATTTTATTAGGCTTTTCTTAGACTTTTAATCTATTCTGAACAATACAGCTCAACTTCTAGCAAATAAAATAATTCAAGGAGCCAATCTATAATGAAAACATGGAGTTCTTTTAAAGAGATGGGGAACAAAAGGCCTTGTAGAAATGTGTATCAAAACCATACAAAATGTACTTTTCTCATATGAAGAAAAAAGAACTTTTGGGCCCTGAAATATAAAGTATGTGGTAATTTTCTATGTGCTAATTGAAGAATTCAGACTATTATATTAACTGTGTTATATTATGTTAAGACTATAATAATGAACACTGACACAAAGTTTATTCTCTCCTTTAACATACAGTAATAGAATAAATCTGCTCAATTAGGATATGATTACTTTTATTATTCTTGTTTAACAAAGGATGAAGCAGGACATAGAGGTTAAGTCATTTGTCCCTCGTTGATGCAGTACAAAGTGTAGACCTAGCAACTGAGCACCAATGCCCATGTTCATAACCACTTCACTATAATGACTCTTATAATAGTACTAAAGGCCCGGTGCACAAAATTCTGCACTTGTAAGGCAGGGTGGGGATGGGGGTGGTCAGTCCCTCAGCCCAGCCAGGAGCCCTCAGAGGATGTCCAATTGACAGCTTAGGCCTGCTTTCTGGCCTAAGCCGTCAGTCAGACATACTTAGTGCTGCCTCAGAGGTAGAAGAGGCTCCTGCCACCACCACTGCACTCCCCAGCTGTGAGCCCAGCTCAGGGCTTCTGGCTGAGTGGCACCCCCCCTGTGGGAGCACACTGCCGATCAGGGGCAGCTCCTGCATTGAGCATCTGCCTCCTGGTGGTCAAGGCACGTCATAGCGACCTGTTGTTCCACCATTCAGTTGATTTGCATATTAGCCTTTTAGTATATAGGATTCTCCCACATTAAGATGAGAACTTCATCTCTTACATTGTGGGTAGATTCTTATCCCTGGTCTCAGAGTACAGAATCAGTGGTCCATGGTTAGGTAGTCCTGCTTCTAACCATGGGCACAGGCTTTGAGAACAGCCATCCTCAGCAATAAAGCCCAGCCCTTTACCAAGAAAAAACCTGTATTCTACCTCCTCACTCAGTTTCTTTGGTATTATTTATGCAAATCAGGCGGTCTCCCTGCCCCATTCCTCACGTGTATGCCCCAAAAGGTCACAATTACATTAAAATAAGAACCGATTATTTGATTAAATAATATATCAGCTCTACACATTCACACACACACACAACAAGCCAACAAGCCAAACCATTTCTCTAAACCACTTTGAATTACTGGAAGTTAATTCAGATGCTTGTTCTGGAAGGCAAGGTGAGCTTCACTTTGGAACTGGATGATCTTTATTACATTTACTTTCACATCTATTCTGGCTTTCACTTGGTGTTCTAAATAGTTAATTGGGACTGTTTTAACAGATTTGTGGCTGCTGAGAGTAATTGTATCTTAACAACCACCGAAGGAGGTTTTACTTAATTTGCTAGTTGGTTAGAGATTTGCTAGAGAATGACCTTGCCCTCCCTCCTCCCCCCCCTTCCATGGTTGGAATCAAAGAGTTAAGCAGAAGCTAAAGTGCTCCTGACTGCAGGAGGGGAAACTCATTCATATTCTTTTGTAAACAAATTACCAATGAGTTGCCAGTGTGTTTTCATCCCACAAAATCACCTTAGCAACGTGGATATAAAAAGAGCATTAACTTCCCCTCAGAGCCTCCAGGATCTCCTAGCAGGAGGCATCAACAAGTGGGACTGGCAAAACTTGACATTTATTTTAATCCTTAAAAGGAGTGGTGTCACAATTTCCATGAAACATTATAGATTCCAGGGGTAACTAGAAAGGAGCTAACCTTCTCTTATATAGAGTTAGTTATTTCACAAGAGGCTGTATTTGGCTTTTTGACATAGCAGGAAACATATTCACTCATTGCTTGACCAAATTTAAATTAATTTTAGCACAAAAAGAGAAGGAAGATATTGGAGGGCTGGGTCAGGGAGTGCTGGGGTTGAGAAAAGAGAAAGAGAAAACTCACGAATGCAGAGAATAGTAATGTGATCACTGTAGGGAGTGGGGGAGAAGGAGGAGGAGGGTATAGGGGAGATAAATAGTGATAGAAAGAGACTTGACTAAGGGTGGTGAAGACACAATACATTGTCCAGATAGCATACTGTGGAACTGTGAACCTGACACTAGTATAATTTTGTTAACCAGTATAACTCCAATAAATTCAACAAAAAGAGGGAAAGAGAAAGAAAAAGGAATATATATTTCCACGTAATGAGGCTAAAGTAATTTGAATTGTGGGTCCCTTGGCTTGCTGATTGTAGCTAGTTCTTTCATGTTTGAGAGATAAGAGCTGTGGAAGTAGAGGAAGTTAAGGCCGTGATACCATCATGAAGTCCACTAACAGACCGGGAGGCAGGTGAAATCTGGGGCAGGACAAACCCTGCCAATCTGTAGGAAATGATCCACCGAGCTTTGCATTGTGTGCTTTCCCATCCCCCTGGAAAGCCCAGAACCTCTCTGTTTATCTATACAGAGATTCCTTGCACAGTCCAGGGGTTGGGCCACAAGCAGTTGAAAATCCCTAACATTTGACTCCCCAAAACTTAACTACTTAATAATAACCTCCTGTTGAACAGAAACTGTTTTGTACTTTATCTGTATTATATTCTATACTAGAGGCCCAGTGCACAAAATTCATGCACTCGGGAAGTGGGGGGTTCCCTCAGCGCAGCCTGCACCCCCTTGCAGTCTGAGAGCCCTTGGGGGATGTCCAATTGGTGCAGAAGCAGGAGAGGCTCCCGCCACAGCTGCTGCACTCACCAGCCATAAGCTTGGTTTCTGGCTGAGCAGCACTTTTCCTGTGGGAGCTCACTGACCACCAGGGGGCAGCTCCTGCATTGGGCATCTGCCCTCTAGTGATCAGTGCACATCATAGCGACCAGTCATTCAGATGTTCAGTCAATTTGCATATTAGCCTTTTATTATATAGGATTCTTATAATAAGGAAAGCTAGAGAAAAAAATGTCATTAAGAAAATCATAAGAAAAATACATGTACATTATTTATTGAAAAAATATTCACATATAAGTAAGTATACCCACAGAGTTCAAACTTAGGTTGTTCAAGGGACAACATCTGCCTTCATTCTTGTGTACCTTGTGTAGCCCTTTGGCCCATGAAAAGATTAGTTCCTCAAGCATATGTCTCACATTGTTTAAAAATCAGTGGTAAGAATTTAAGTTTACACAATTAGCAGAGGGCTTGCTCTGATATCCAAAGCTTAACAGCAGAAAAATATACTATCACAAGATAAAACATTTTTTGTATGTGCTTGTCATTATTACCCTTAAATCTGGAAGTACTATAGTGGCACTTTCATTGCGGCATTTGAACTAATTTCTAATAATTAGTTTGCATCATTAAAAGCTTTTTAAATGTTTTGAATATTTTAATAAGTTGAGATATTATAAGCAGGGCAAAAGGGAAAATGTAACCTAGGATTACAAACTACAGACAGCCCAGAAGTGTACCACCTACACACCTGAATAACCAAGGATTGACTGT
>PVJN01001978.1:43311-127160 GCA_004026805.1 Lasiurus borealis
TTTTTTTTTTTTTTTTTTTTTTTTTTTTTTTTTTTTTTTTTTTTAATGCCAGATTTCTGAAGAACATTTACTGAGTGGTCTGGAGACCTAAGGTAAGCAAATGTAGTGTCTAGAGGTTTCAATTTGGCTTATTTGGTAAATCTAGAAAGGGCCTGGACACTTTATGTCTCAAACAATTATAAGTGTTAGAGAATCTTAATTTTATTGTCTATAGCATACGTGTGTGTGGGGTGTGTGTGTGACTGTCACTGGACTATGGCCAGTAATAAAGAAACTAAAGTAATGGCTTAGGAATACAGGAGTTGTATGTAACTCTTAGATGATTTCTGTTATTTATTTTTTTTAAAAAGCAGGGTATCCTAAAGAAAACCATATAAATTAAATGACCAAAGAGAAAAGAATAAAGTAAATTTCAGAATGGAAATGGAAACATCTGGGCACAGTTAGATATCTTCAATTCTACGAAGTAGTATCATAGGGAACCCAGGCAAAAGAACATATGGGGTGCCCAGATACTACATTTTCTAGACTAGAAATTATCTGATTTTTTAAAGTGATTTGACTTAAATTTGAGCTAAAAATAACTCTGAATTCTTTTGGTAATAAAGTAACTTAGAATTCATTGAGTTTCCATAATTGTACATTTGGATTTGTCATCATGTTAATAAATTCCTCATTTACATATTCATTTATCATCACAGCTAATCATATTTGAATATATAAAAATGACTTGCCAATAAATTCATTTTCCTCTCACCTTTTTTTAAAATATATATATTTTATTGATTTTCTACAGAAAAGAAGGGAGAGGATAGAGAGAAACTTTGATGAGAGAGACATCAATCAGCTACCTCCTGCACAACCCTTACTGGGACTGTGCCCGCAACCAGGATACATGCCCTTGACCGGAATCGAACCTGAGACCTTTCAGTTCACAGGCCAACGCTCCATCAACTGAGCCAAACAGGTTTCGGCTTCCTCTCACCTTTTTCACTCATACTATTATGCTGCAAACATTGCAAAGTAAAATGGATAAAAAAAAACTCTAAAAAACAAGTCCTGTTCTCAAGGAACTCAAAATATAGTATGGTAAGTAGACCTAAGTAAACATGATACAAGATACAGAAAATATAGAAAAGAAAGTAATTAAATGGAACACTTATTGCTATCCACCATATCCCAGGCTCTACTATTCAGAAAACAGGAATAAAACGTGGTCCATGTTCTCAGTGAGCTGTTGAGAGGGGGTGTTTTGTCTGGGCTGACTTGTCTTTGAACAAGAAGGACATATCCTCAGACTTGAAAGATGGGTGAAGATGTGTATGTTTTAGGTAAATTCATGCTTAATGATTGCAATTTTTCAAGTGGAATAGGAGATTTCTATCTGCTCAGAGTGTGACAGTGAGTAATGACTTCCTCAAGCAATACTAGTATGTTACCTGGGTATAGAAGCTGAAAAGAGAAATTGAAATATTAGGCTGGAATAGTGCCATGAGGGTGAAGATGGAAAGCAAGTATAGGAGCTGAGGTTATTAGCGAAAGAATAGTTCAACTCTTTGGATCACTATGTTCTGTATCGTTGGGCAGATCATGGAGACTCAGCAAGATAAGAAAGAAAGTGGAGGGGGCATATAATTGTGGAATTGAAAAAAATGAATCAAGTAAATCTCACTTTTTGTGAGGCTAATGAGTATGCTGAGATGAGGGAAAAAGCTGAAAAGATACTAGGTTGTGGTTTAAGGATGTTATTTTTTAAATATATTTTTAATTAATTTCAGAGAGGAAGGGAGAGGGAGACAAAGATAGGAACACCAATGAAGAAAGATAATCATTGATTGGCTGCCTCTTGCACACCCCTTACTGGGGATTGAGCCTGCAATCCTGGCATGTGCCCTTGACCAAAATCGAACCCTGACTCTTCAGTCCTCAGGTCAACGCTCTATCCACTTAGCCAAACCAACTAGGGCAGAGGCTGTTATTAAAGTTTGGTATTTCAAAGGAGAAGCTAACTAAATCAAGACAACTGTATGAAAGTCAATGGAGTTATGAGAACTTTGAGGGCCCAGTGCATTGGAGAGGTCATCCATTTACATTTGAAAGTAAGCAAGAAGATGGTGGAACTTAAGGTGGAGAGGAAGATAGTGGGCTGGCTGCCATGATCAGTGGAAGGAAGACCACCACACAGTAGCTCACTTGTCAGGGCTCTGGCAGAATTGCAAGGTTGGGTACATTTTCCCATCTGGAAGTATATATGAGGAAGCCAGTGAGAATCACCTCTAAGAGACCCCATTTTACCTTGGATACTACTGTTTCCCAGAGAAGATCTAAGGCAACTACGTCAAACTCACCGCTGGCAGACCACGAGTTTGACATGCTTGACTAAGGTCTCTACATGAGCACCAGGGACAGATCATTTACTTCTCGATACAAGGACAGAAAGCTAGCAGTGAAACCTCCAAGGACTTTTTAGTTTATTGTGTTAATTTCCTGTGTGGCTGCTTCTTTATTAAAAAATTGTGAGGCAATAGAAAACCCATTGTTTTTGGTCTAAGAAAAATATTGATGACCCTATTCCATTTCTGATATTAATTGTCATGTAGACAAGACACCTAATATCCCTTACCTTCATTCATTCCAGAAAGAAGAGCATTTGGGAACTAACCTGATGTAGAAAAAAAATTATGCTGTGTGAAAGACAGTAAAGAAAACGACTGAAGGTGCAGGAAACATGAGGGGAAGCTGCACCTCAGAGAGTGGTTAACACAATCAAATGAGTAACAGATATGAAATTGCTTTTGTCATAGAAGACGCTGCCAGGTATTATCTATGTTTTTAGCAGGTGAAGTTCTGAGAACCACGTTAGATTTCTATTTCATTCAGAACCCGGCCAGGAAAGCACAAACCACTCTCAATCTTCCATAAAGAGGGATTTGGTGGCACAGCCTTCTCTCAGGTTGTGTCTCCTAGAAATTAGAGTTCCAGACAAGGATTTGGGTGCGTGTGATTGTATGTGGTGTGCTCTTTAGAAAAAGTATGGGAGCGAGCGAACAAAGCTGCATGGGTGGATAAGAGGAAAGAAACACGCAAGGGTCTATGGCCATTCCACCCGGAATGCGCCTGATCTCATCTGATCTCAGAAGCTAAGCAGGGTCTCATGGGAGAAACATGAAAGGATGTGGCTCAGGTCAGGCACAGCCTTGTCCTGACCCACAGGGGGGAGGACCTGGAATATGAACGCCACCACATATTTGTCCCTTCTTAGACCCAAGGGGGTCAATATTTCATGGCCTGTATCCATCCTCATTGGCTGGCTGCACTGTTAAGCACCTTCAGGCATGTCTCAGAGAAGGGCACTGGTTTTGAGCTCTTGGCCATCATAGCTCATAGTAGCAGAATGATGGGTACACAAGGACACAAAGGGGATCTGGACCAGAATGAGAGTGTCTCCTGCAAAAACTGATGGAAGAAAAGAGAAGCCTATAAGTGGATGGTGAAGCCACTCAGTTTGGCAAAAGCAGGAGGAATCCATGATTTCTAGTCCTAGAGAGACAGCCAGAGGAGATGGTATTATCAGAGCTCACAACACAGGGCATTCTGTGAGACCTATACACAGCAGCATTGACCAGAGGGAGCTGGGACCACAGAAAGGGGGCTGCCTGGAACAATTGGGCACTATGGAAGAGATGCTGATAGAAATGCCGTGACAATCAGAGGGGGTGGGGATAAAAGTAAAAGGAAAAACACCACTCCCATCTTATCATCTCTTCACTCCAATCTTGCCTTCCACTGGAAGAACCTATCAAGAGCCTGCCACTCAAACCAGGGCAGGAAAAGATTGGGGAGCAGATTTCAAAGCCAATAGGAGATTAACTGGACACCCCACAACCCTCCATAGAAATGGAGGGCCGCTACCCTTAAGAAGGTGAGTGGTAACTCAGTTGTCCAAGAACAGAGTATCCAGGTGTCAGACTTTCTGAATTTAGTGACTTTAAATTTGGGCAACGAAAGCCGATTAGGACATTGAGTCTCTGAGTTGGCAGCTACATAAACTACTCTGCCTAGAAACTCCAGAACCAGTTTACAGCCCCAAAGCTTACTCTGCCAAAGGAAGTAGACCTCACTCATATTTTGAAGTAAATAAGGTACAGTTCTTATCACTGATGCCTGATGAATGTTCTGAGGATATGTAGATACCCTTCTAATTACTAACCTTTGTTATATTTTCAGCAAGTGGGAAAAAGGGAGGCTGGAAAACTTAGAACATTCAATCTTTTTTTTATTTTAAAAAATAAAAAGAGAGAGAGAAAATTGACAGAGCCACTGTGGATCTTGAAAACCAGTGTAGCAACACAGCTTTGACAATAGCATAGATGGTTCCTAGGAAATGGAAACCAAATGGTAGTTGGGTAAGAAAAGGTACAAAAAAGTAAAATAGGCCAAGAGAGCACACAAGTTTTAGAAACAAAATAACTTTATCCTTTCCTTCTGTATTTAAAATTGGTTTATACACCATAAGTGTAATCCTTACTAATAAAAGCCTAAGTGGTCATCATGCCATGATGCCCTCACGCCTTCACAAGATGGCTGTGTGCATAGCAGGCACATGCAGGTGGGCAGGGCTGGGCTTGAAGCTGCATGCGGCACACAGTCTTCCTGGGATTCCTGCCTCCTCCCGGTTCTGTATGGTAAGGCCTGCCTGGGGGTCTGGCAAGGGTTGCCTGGGGGTCCCCAGCTCTGTACGGTGAGGCCTCCTTGGGGGTCTGGTGAGGGTTGTTTGGGGGTCCCCAGCTCTGCATAGTGAGGCCTGCCTGGGGATCCCACCTCTGCACAGCGAGGTCTATCTGGGGATCCTGTGAGTCCTGCCTCCTGGATCTATGGGGCGTGGAGGCAGGACCCCCAGCTCTGGCCTACCTCTTTGGGGCAATCCATGGAGGAGCCCCAGTTGGGTAGATGGGACCTACCTATTTGGGGCGATCTATCATGGGGCTCCTGCACTGGGACAAGGTACAGGCCAGGCTGGGGGACACCCCCCTGAGTGCATGAAGATTCATGTAAGAATAGGCCTTACTTCCTCTGGCTGCCGGCACCTGGGACCTGGGCCTTCATTATGCCGGCCATCTTCTGCCTTCCTTCTGGCCCAGAGCCACCTTCTGCCTCTGTGTGATGCCCAGAGGCCTGGAGCAGCCGGGTTGGGGCAGAACTCCTGCATCATCACCATGGCCCAGAGCTGCCTTCTGCCTTCTGCCTTCACGCAACTCAAACGTCCCTGCCGCTGCCACCATCTTTGTCACATCAATTTTCATATTCCCTCCTTATAGGCTGTGGACACTGCTATTTTTTGCCTCAAAGTGATGGTCAATTTGCATATTCCGTCTTTATTAAACAGGATTGGTCACATTGCTTCTTGTCACAAAAACATCTATCATAGCATTTCTCTCCAATGTGACTATGAAAATGTGCACTGTGTGATAACTGCAAGTTACTCATCTCCACCTAAAATAATCTGTGGCCATTATGATGAAATACTTTATCCCAATCCCATGTTTGGCTGGTGGTATTTTGTAGGTTCATTTTTAAGATGGTTCTTTTTTTTAAGTGGTGCTGAGAAATTGGTAATTTATAACTTGATATCATACTAGATACTTCTTTGTCTTGGGATTCATATTTCTTAATTGAATTTAGAACATTACTATTTGAGACTCGGAACATATTTGCAAATAGATATTTCTCTTCCCTCTAATGATTTAAAGGGTTCTGGTGGAAGTTCTGATCCTTTTATGAGGTACTGCTTGTTCCCATCAGGAGCCCACAAAGATCAAGTCCATGTTTTTTTTTGTGCAAGAACTTTTTTTGAAGTGCTTCAAGCAACTGTTGAAGCATCTGGGATGTCTGGTGGCTTAAGTGGTCCTCTCTGAGAAATATTAAACATTAACTTTCTAAAATGCATGATCAGAGAGGGAATGAAATGAATTCGTGTACTAGAGTGATGTGACAAATAACGAGTAAGTCACACATAGGGAGGTACATTGTTCGCTTTTTTTCCCCCACTTTAGAAACTCCCCTTTCATGTCCCTAACAACATCATTCTTCTTTCTGTTTAAATACTACATGATGGTGAGAAATGTCAAGAATGCTGGGGAAGTAGAAGAATACTGGGAGGGGGCTGTGTTGTTAGATTTTCAATTTTTCAATAGAGTCCTGAGAAAAAGTAGTATTTTGAGGTTATCTAGTCTCTTCTATCCTTTAAGTAAAATTGTTTGCTATGTAAGATAAAACACAGGAAACATAAGAAAAAAATCCTGAGTGTCACTGAACTACAATGAAATGGTCTTCCTACAGCCATCCATGACCATAAATACAAAAGGCCCAAATAGGTGGTTTCATTTCTAAAGTTGCAGGAAAGAGAGAGAGGTTTGAAATTGTTGAAGAGCTTGACAAGGTTGGGACAATGAAAGGAGAAGTGAGAGGAGATGAGTGAGTTATACACACTTGGTTCAATTACCTAATTATACTACTAGAGGCCTGGTGCATGACATTTATGCACTGGAGAAAGCGTGGAAGAGTCCTTCAGCCTGGCCTGTGCCCTCTCACCATCTGGGACCCCTTGGGGGAGGTCCACCTGCTGGCTTAGGCCCAGAGGGATCAGGCCTAAGCCAGCAGTCAGACATCCCTTTCGCAGTCCAGGACTTTTGCAGTCCAGGACCCCTTGCTCCTTACTACCTGCCTGCAGTGGAGGCAGAAGAGGCTTCTGCCACTTCCACTGAACTTTCCAGCCATGAGCCCAGCTCCCTGTTCCTTAGCACTGCCGCAGAGGTAGGAGAGACTTCCACCACTGACACTGTGCTCGCCAGCCATGATACTGGTTTCTGGCTGAGTGGTATTGCCACTATGGGAGCACACTGACCACCAGAGAGAAGCTTCTGCATTGAGCATCTGCCCCTGGTGATCAGTGTGCATCATAGCAACCTGTTATTCTGCCTTTCAGTTGATTTGTATATTATGCTTTTATTATATAGGACTAGAGGCCTGGTGCATGAAATTTGTGCACGGGTGGTTGTGTCCCTCAGCCCAGCCTGTACTCTCTCCAATCTGGGACCCCTCAAAGGATGTCCGACTGCCCGTTTAGGCTTGATGCAGGCAGTCAGACATCCCTCTCTCAATCCAAGACTGCTGGCTCCCAACTGCTCACCTGCCTGCATTCCTGCCAGCCTGATAACCCCCTAACCACTCCCCTGCCAGCCTGATTGATGCCTAATGACTCTCTGCCAGCCTGTTTGCCCCTAACTGCCTTCCCCTGAAGGCCTAGTCACCCATAACTTCCCTCCCCTGCAGTACTAGTCTCCCTCAACTGCTCCCCCTTACAGGCCTGGGTCACTCCCAACTGCCCTTCCCTGCAGGGCTTGATCATCCACAACTGCCCTCCATGCAGGCCTATTGCCTCCCAACTGCCCTCCCTTGCTCTCCATCTTGTGGTGGCCATCTTGTGTTCACATGAGGGCAGGATCTTTGACCACATGGAGGCAGTCATCTTGTATATTGGAGTGATGGTCAATCTGCATATTACTCTTTTATTAGATAGGATAGAGGCTTGGTGCACGGGTGAGGGCCAGCTGGTTTGCCTGAAGGGTGTTGGGGTTCTCTTGGAGAATGGGGTAGCCTGGGTGAGGGGCCTGTGGTGGTTTGCAGGCCAGCCATGCCCCCTGGTGACCCAAGCGGAGACCCTGGTATCTGGGATTTATTTATTTTCTATAATTGAAACTTTGTAGCCTTGAGTGGAGATCTGGGATGGCCAGGGTGTGTGGAAAGCTTGGCTTCCTCCATTGCCAGGGAAACCCAAGCCTTCTGCTTGCTCCCTGGCTGTAGCCATCTGGGTTGAATTAATTTGCATACTCGCTCCTGATTGGCTGGCGGGCATGGCTTGTGGGTGTAGGGGAGTTGTGGTTAATTTGCATATTACTCTTTTATTAGATAAGATAGCATGCTGTATTGAAGGGTATGGACTATATATCAATGGGCAATTGTGTTAAGTTCAGCAGAGAGCAATACTTACTCTAGTCACACACTGAAATCACTACAAAGGCCATGTAAGAAAGGTAACAAAAAAAAGAGGAGGGGGTAGAGAAGTCACTAGTAATAAACTCATGTGCACATTTTGTGAATGCTGGAAGCTATATTTGATTAAATTTTTAGGCCTGATTCTTAGAGGGCAATCTCCTCCAGATATTACCTGCTATTTGTCTCCCATATTTGTCCCCTTCCTCTTGCCTCTAAACTTTGTTTTTCCCTCAGGCTAGACTTGGCATTCTCTTCAGACTTCTAGTCTCCAGTTAGTAGAATCTTTCCTTGTCTGAGCCACTGGCTTCAGGTTAAAACTTTGTGAAAATAAATTATCAAAGGTACTTGAAGTCAGCTGAAACTCCGAACAAAAGCCAACAGAAATCAGCAGTTGCTGGAGAAGGCCCCGGTTTGGAATGACTGCAGAACAGGGTGTGTGGGAGTGGGTGAACAGGCCTAAACGGATGATGAAAATAAGATTTCACAATCTGAAACCACATTATCTATCAAATATCACAGGCACGTATTCTTTGAGAGTAGAGGTGGACAGTTGCCAACATGTCAGAGATTTCGATCACATAAAAACAATAGGGAAAAGCCACAATAATAAATGAAACTCCTGGTATCGTAGGTCCTCCCCACATCACTTCATATATGGCATTTAACTTACCATGTTTGAAAACATGATGAAATACTACAAGAAGTAGCCAACAGAAAATATCTAAAGTAGTAATTATAGGTATCAGCAAACATATGATTAAATCAGCTTTTGACTGTAGGTTGTAATTTATATTCATACTCACTCCTCATTTCAAGCTGATTCGTTCCTATTTAAGAATTTGGGCAGAGTCTTCAAAGCCCATTAAAAGGAACCTTGGTAAGATTATTGATGCATTTTTAAGATTAAGCTGCTGCTACCATTTATTGACTCCTGGATTCCTTGTTGGTTAACTAGTATTTTCTTTTAATTCCCTTGAAATTTCCTTTTTTTTTAATATATATTCTTAAAACATTCCCATTAACAAATTATCAAACCAAATTGACAATTAACTTGCATCCTTGAGTTTAAATTTTAAATTGAAGAACCTCATTTCTTTTTGCAACATGTCCCCTTAAAATTGCTGGTACAAATCTTGCTGTGGGCCATATCCTACTTTCCTGTGGAGTTTACCATACTCCCAGACCCATGATCAACAAGTTACAGAACCACCACCTTATTCAATGTGACTTTTTATTATATTTCATGGCTGTGGCCCTTTCCTCTTCCTTATAACAATTTATTATGAAATTAGTTTTATATATTTATACATTGTAATTTATTTATTTATTTATTTATTTTCTTGAATTTATTGGAGTGACATAGGTTCACAAAATTGTTCATTATCTCCAGAACCATAGGTTACAAATGCAATGTGTTGAAAATAAAATGTATTTTAATGCAACCTATTTTGTACAGTTAAAACTGTTCTACTTTTTTTTTACCATTAAAAGTTGTCTTGTTTAAGAAAAATATTTTTCTCCATATTAAATAAAAATCATTGTCAACTAATATATCAGTACTTCTAATTTTGAGTATTACCTAGCATTGAATGTTTGCAAGCACTTATAAATTCAAAATTGTTCATCAAATCCGTGTTCTAAAATCTGCACTTTGGAAATTTTTTTTGTTTTTTTTTTGTTGTTGTTGTTATGGGTACAACATAAAATGATGGAAAGAATGTTATAAAAGATAGTATAAAGTAAAGCTACATATATATATGGAAATAGCCTCTTTATTTAAAACATCAAATGTAGATTTCTGCCTTCTTTAAATTTTAGCAAAAATCAATGAGAACATCTAGAAACATACAGAAAGACTCTGAAAAAAAATTAGTTGGAACTAAAGCTTATCACGGGCCACAATAATAGGCAATTTATTCAAAACATTCATTAACGAGAAAACATTGTTTTTACATATTTTCTCTCCTTTATTCTTTCATTTTTTAAAGCAGCAGATAATGTGGTCTTTTCATCCTAAGTTCTATTTACATCAACAAAAAAATACAGTGTTAACATTTCACTTCAAGAATTATAATACTTTGCCTGGTATGGCTCAGTGATTGAGGTTTGACCCATGAACCAGGAGGTCACCGGTTCAATTCCAGATCAGGGCACATGCCTAGGTTTCAGGCTTGATCCCCAGCAATGGGAGTGCAGGAGACAGCTGAGAGATGATGTTTCTCTCTCATTGATGTTTCCATATCTCTCTCCCTCTCCCTCTCTAACATATTAAAAAAAATTTTTTAAAAGAAATACACAGTAATACTTTAAAACAATGAAAATAAATCTGTGTTCCTTAACAAACTGCATTCAGTCTCAAGTTTTAGTCTTCTTAACAGGTGATGGCAAAAATCCAAACAGTAGAACAATAGTATTTAGAAACTATGAATTCAATTTGGATATCATCAATGCCTTCGTCATCATACCCAATATCATCAAACTGGATTTCATCATTATCTCCAAGATCAAATGTGTCTGTTTCATTGATTTTAGCATGTTCTTGGAAGCTCATTATAGGCCTTCAGACTTCTAGCTTCATCTGCATTCTTCTTTAAAATCACACCAGCTTTGTTCTCCTGATAATCTCACAACCAATACAATGATGTCTGAGATGTTTATCCAAACCTTTTTTTCTCAATGTCCCTCTGACATTGCATAACCTCTTCATGCCATCAAAGCACATTGCTTCCAGTCATCTATTCCCCAACATTTTGATGACCTCAGCATACCTTGTCCATCCTCTTTAAAGACCAATTCTCTTTTTTCAGATTCATGCTCCTTGATACCCCTACACCTGCTTTTACCTCCTTTAGCTTTATTCTTGGACATGGTGCCAGCCGCCTCCGGGTGTTGCAGTCTCTTATCAGGTGGTGCCTGGAGGACTCTTTCCAGGGGCCCAGGAGAAGTTACAGTCACTGATCTCCTGTGCAGGGACACTATTGCAACTGAGTTAGGACCATGCTCCTAAATAAGCAAAATCTGGGACATGTGATATCTGAACTCATTGGTGTTTATCCATAAATCCAAAATAACTTTTGACTTAATGGCGAAAAAACTCATTTTGAAACCAGTTCAATATTATGGATTTTACTAATCTTCCTAATGTTTAAGAGTTTATTTCCTCCATCCGTTCCTACTGTCCTATTGTTGATAGGGACTAAAAGTATTTTACTTCTGTAGTGTAAACAGTAAATTCTTATCCTTTCTAGTCATTAAACCTCAGGCTAAAACAAAGAGGGCACGACATACTAATTATCACTCTGAACTCAACTTTTCAAGTTAAAGGTTATTTGATATAAAGCTTAAAATACACAGCTGATGAATAGTTTATGATTTTAAAATGGCATTAATAAAAATGTTTAATCAAACCCTTGCCAGGACAGAACATTTACATTGTAAAACAAATGCAATTAAAACAATTTTTCAAAATGCATTTCTTAGAACGGCAAATAAGATTTGGATATACTTTAAGGCATTCTTCAGATGTTCAAACCTTTTATAACTCAAATAAGTCATAGCATTCCAGTGCAAGCAACTCAGCAAATATTTCCCCAAATAAGGTGGGTTTCATTGAATGTATTTGAGAGGCCGTGTGCTTTGTAAGCTTGGAAATGCTTTCATCAGAACTTGAATTTCTGAAAAAGAACTGCTCTTGCTGGCATGCTATATAGGCACTGGAACATTCATTCTGGGTAAATTTCTTCACAACGTAATTTGTCAGAAAATAGCCACACAGTTACAATATCCCTCCTCTCCTGTAATTAGTATTTTTGGAGCCTCCTAAAAGAACTCTTGCATGAATCAGCACTTAGGAAAACATAAAGGATAAAAATCCTTACAAGTAATCGCTGCCCTAAAAGTCCTTGGTTAAGCCAATCCTTTGTATTTATCAGCTGATTCTCAACTGGATCTCAATTCTTTTCAAATGAACCTAGCTCCCTACTTTGATATCATGCAGATCACAGCTTGGTTGCGAACCTGTGCAGCCAAATTAAACTGTACTAACATCAGTCCACACTATGGCGCTACCAGAAAGACCTTAAATTACAATGCAGTGTGAAATGAAGCCTAGAACTACACTTGTGAATTATGCTTTTTATAGATTTGGACTAATCTATAAAAAAAAAGGAAATTGTTAGAGCAAAATTTAATTCAAAAACAAAGGAAAATTATATAATATATCTTCTTAATTTTCAAATATTTTTATCAGTCCTATCACGGAGAATCTGTAATTTAGTAATTGAGAAAGAAAACTAAGCCAGGCTACAGGCAATTTTACCATAATGGAATTCATATTACTTCTCTTGCTTGAATATTTGGCTTCTATCTCTGTCAGAGTCACTCAGAAGTACTATCCTCTGGTCATCTGAGAAACTGATTTTATCACTCAGCTGGAAAGCAAGATCTCTATTTTTCTCTCTTTCCTAGATATTGCTGCTATCTAGCAAAATGTCTAGTGCATAATAGATACTCAGTTAACATTTGCTGTAAAGCATTTAACATCAGTGAATGGATGTATACAGTTAATGGAGACTTTTAGAAGAACTAGTTGCCTGGTGTACAAAATCCATGCACATTAAAAGGGAGTTAATGAGAGGAAATAATGTAATATTGCTATTTGCCCGTTATAATAAAGTGTCAGAGATGAAAGAAAACCAGTAAAATGTATATGAAAATCTCCCTCCTGTCAGAGTCTGCAGCATGCCCCAGGCCCTAGAGTTAAGTCCTCACCCACCACCTGCACACACTTCAGAAATGCAGGAGACTCAAGACTCCGGCCGGCCCCACCCCTGTTAAGCCCTCTGGGTTGGGGGCACAGCCTCAGCTCCCCCAAAGCGGCACTGGGTTGGGGGGGCACATCCTCAGATCCCCAGCCTGGCACCGGGTGGGGGCGGGTGCAGTCTTAGGTCCCCATCAAGCCCTCCTGAGAGTGGGGAGCATAGCCTCCAGGTCCTCAGCCTGATGCTGGGGCAGAGGGTGAGGCCTGAGGTCCCCTGCCAAGCCCTGCCAGGTGGGGGATGTGGCCTAAGATCCCCTGACCTGGCACTGGGGCAGGGGGGGCAGCATGAAGGCCCCTGGCCCAGTGCTGGGGCAGGTGGGGTGGGCGGGCACAGCAATGAGGTCCCCTGGCCCAGCATTGGGGCAGGTGGGATGGGGGGCATAGCATGAGGTCTCCTGGCCTAGAGCCAGGGTGGGGGATGCAGCTTGAGGTCCCTCATAAAGCCCATCCCCCCAACCCCCACACCGTTAGGTCAGCGCTGAATGGGGACATATGCAGGCCATGTCATATTCTAAGTGCAGGCAGGCGGTTTCACATCAGCACTGGGCAGAGATGCATGCAGGCTGGGTGATGTTAGTGCTGGGGGTGGAAGTCCCTGCCTCCGTCCCTGCCCACAGACTGGTCGTAACTAGAACACTGTAATGGACAAATTAGCATATTACCTCTTTATATGTATGGATATTCCCCATGCCACGACTTCTCAATGCTCAAATAAGCTATTTGTGCAGGAACTCAGAGTATGAAGAAGATCAGTATGAAACTGGGGCTGCGATTCAACTATGGAAGCAATCGTAAGTTATTCAGAAAAACTGAGAAAAATAACAAGCTGTACGCAGCACATTAGTACTTCTAAACAATTTATGTCCAACTGTAATAGGTTTTCACCATCCAAACATTGCCAGCTGGCCTGCCATTTCAGCCTCTGCTCTAAAGTCTTCTTTTTCTAACTGTGCCCTTAGGAACTGACTGGTATTATTCAAGTTAACACAGGTTTTTAAAATTTAAAGTATAATAGTATAACACACAGTTAATATAGAACTTTTAAAATATACAGGAATCTTTAAAAAATTCTAAATCATCTTTATTCTTCTGTACTTATGAAACAGAATTTTAGTTATCAACTCATAATTTAAAAAGAAAAATGCATAGAAACTGCAACCCTCAAGGAGAAGGCTGACTCAAGTCAAAACCCATACAGTGAAGCTTTCATAAATCTCTCTAGGACCACACTCCTATGTATTGACAGCTGAAAACACATAGAAGAAAAAATGCAGACACATATCCTATCTAATAAAAGAGCAATATGCGCCGAAACCGGTTTGGCTCAATGGATAGAGCGTCAGCCTGCGGACTGAAAGGTCCCAGGTTTGATTCCCGTCAAGGAATGTATCTTGGTTGCAGGCACATCCCCAGTAGGGGGCGTGCAGGAGGCGGCTAATCAATGTCTCTCTCTCATTAATGTTTCTAACTCTCTATCCCTCTCCCTTCCTCTCTGTAAAAAATCAATAAAATCTTTTTAAAAAATTATAAAAAAAGAGTAATATGCACATTAACCATCACTCCAACACATAAGATGGCTGCCCCCATGTGGACACAAGATGGCTGCCACAAGATGGCCAGCAGGGGAAGGAAATTGGGAGGGACCAGGCCTGCAAGGGAGGGCAATTGGGGGTGATCAAGCCTGCAGGGTAGGCCAGTTAGGGGTGACCAGGCTGGCAGAGGAGGGAAGTTGGGGGTGACCGTTCCTGCAGGGAAGGACAGTTGAGGGATGGAGACCCAAGCCTGCAGGGGAAGGCAGTTAGGGGTGACCAGGCCTGTAGAGGAGGGTATTTAGGGGCAAACATGCTGGCAAGGGAGCAGTTAGGCATCAATGAGATTGTCAGCGGAATGGTTAGGGGGTGGTCAGGCTGGTAAGCAGAAGAGGTTAGGAGCAATCAGGAAGGCAGGCAGGTGAGAAGTTGGAAGTCAGCAGTCCTGGATTGTGAGAAGGAGGTCCTTGACGGGTCCAAGATTGGAGAGGGTGCAGACTGAGCTGAGAGACACACCCTGCCTGTTCATGAATTTCATGCACCAGGTCTCTAGTCATATATGAAAAGTACTTCTGACAGAGAGTAGAATCCTCATTTTATTGCATATATTTTGTACTGCTTGAATTATATAACCAATGTGTTCTTGTTTTCTTATGAGAAAACACTAAAAAATAGTTAAACAGTAATTTAAAAAGAGGGTAATAGTGCTCTGGCCAGTGTGCTCAGTTTTTAGAACTTTGGCTCATGAACTAAGGATCTTAGGTTTGATTCTCAGTCAAGGGTGCATATTTTGGTTGCAGGTTCCATTCCATCCCAGGTCAGGGTGCATGCAAGAGGCAACCAATCACTGTATCTCTCTCACATAGATGTTTATCTCTTTCTCTCTCTCTCTCCCTGCCTCCCTTACACTTTCTCTAAAAAAAAAAAATCAATGGAAAAAATATCATTGGGTGATTAACAGCAATAGCAAAAAATAAAAGAAAATTAGGGTTATATCATCTAAAAATATATTATATAATCTATCATAATTTTTGTTTGATTTCACTACTAGAATATTCAAAACCTATTTTACATGCAATTGTAGTGGCTAACCTACATTGAAACCTCATAGTTTTGTTGTGTGTGTGTGTTTAAATATAATCCTCTCTTTTTATTTCCTACTCTCACCTTTAAATTAATTTTGGCATTTCTTATATTTATTTTTATTGTAATTTGCTTTAATAATTTTTGTTGCCAAATTTCAGAAATAGATGGACTATAAATTAATTAAACTAAAAAATTCAAGATCAGAAAAAAAATCCTGTTTATTATAGCAATTAAAAATCAAACCAAGCTAACACACATAATAATTAAGACTTTATGAAGACAGTTGCACAGAGGATTCCAACCCCAAAATTAAAATTGTATTTCACCAATATCAATACGCTACATTGACAGGCGCTTGACCCACCTGCTCTTTCAGAATTTCCTTCTCCAAAATGTTCCCTCACCCACGCCCTCTATCCAGAAGTCCATAGATGTCTCACGTGAATGGGAAACCAGCAGACATATGACACTTTCCTTCCCTGCTCTGACTCCCTTTGTAGATGTTCTTCCCTTTACCCAAATGACTAAATTAAAGCCCTTCAACACCCCATCATTCCCTCCCCCCACCTCCCCTCTCTGTACCTGCAGTTTTGTTCTCTAGGAATTGCTTCTTAGATGCTATTCCGCATTGCCACATCCATTTCCACCAGGTGCTCTTTTGCACTTCTGTCAATCTCCACCATACCTTCTAGACACTCCAGTTTCCTTTGAAATACCACTTCCTCTAGAAATACCTTTCTCTCTCCCCCATGCCAGGCACAGCTCCGCCTCTGCTGGGCTAGGCCGCCACTTCCTGTGTCCATTGGATCAAATCTTGATCACCTACTGAGTCGTAGGGTTGTAATCTGCTAGAGGAGTAGCAAAGAAATACACTTGTGACCAATGACTTGAACAACTTACAGGAGCACAGTATTTTAATAACCGAGTGTCTTCTGTAAGAAATTTAAATATGAATAAAGAATGGAGAGAGGTGTATGGCATGTGGTTGCAATGGGAGATACCGTGCTCTATCCATACCTCCAGTCTTGCCTGTTCTCCACTTATGTCCAAGGATTGGCTATTGATTTCACTTGTTGTATGACATACTTCTCTCTAAAAATAAGTTCTCTTCTAATAGATGTCTCATTGTCTCACGCCAATAAACATCAGGGGACTGCCCCATCTGTTTCCAGATACTGCCAGACTTGTCAGAATTCCAAAGGTGTACTTGGCTTAAGCTCAAACTGAAAACTCCACTAGAGATATAAATAAGTGAGTTGAATAAATAAGGATCAATAACATCTTCTTGAGTGGGAAACTCAATATTATGTACAAGATTTTTTTTTCCTCTAAATTAAACAATGGCTTAAACCTACTTGTCAAGTATCACAGCTTGACGGATTCAAAATAAACATAGTACTTTTAACATTTCCTGTTTAAACAAAGAGGGAATATGCTAATTGACCCTCACATCATTGCAAAGATGATGGTACCCACAGTCAATAAGGGGGGAATATGCTAATTGACTGCTACGCCTTCAAAGATGGCAGTGCCCACAGCCACAAGATGGTAGTGCCCAGTCCTTTTAACCTTGCTGCACGCCTGCCTCTGGAGTATCCCAGTGCCCTCAGTCCCCCAGCCACCCAAGGCCAGCCTGAGGTGCAGGCAAGCCTTGGACGGCATCTTCCAAGCTGCCCAGGGCTGCCCAAGACTCAGTTAACCAGGAACCGGCTGAGGCTTGCGCTGCCGGCAGTGGCAGCAGCAGAGTTGTGATTGGGGTGTCACCTTCCCCTAATTGCCCGGTTGCCTCCACCCATGAGGGTTCCCAGGGTGTGAGAGAGGGTAAGCCAGGCTGAAGGATCCCGCTCCAGTGCATGAATTTTCATGCACCGGGCCTCTAGTAAATTAATATGACTCTAATTCCTATTTTGTTCATTGTGAAAATTCAGGTAGAAGCCAACTTTTTCAGCTTGAGCCTAAGTATAGTACACCTTTGGAACCAGACAAGAAAGATTTGGTTCATGCCGAAACTGGTTTGGCTCAGTGGATAGAGTATCAGCCTTGGGACTAAAAGGTCCCGGGTTTGATTCTGGTCAAGGGCATGTACCTTGGTTGCGGCACATCCCCAGTAGGGGGTGTGCAAGAGGCAACTGTTCAATGTTTCTCTCTCATGCATGTTTCTAACTCTCTATCCCTTCCCTTCCTCTCTGTAAAAAATCAATAAAACATATTTAAAAGAAAAAGATATGATTCATAATTAACCCAGATTAATGGAGGAAACATATTTCCTTTATTTATATACTCTAGAGGCCTGATTCACAAAATTCATGCAAAAGTAGTCCTTCACAGCCCTAGCTGCCTCAGCCCTCACAGCTCTGGCTTTGTCCAGAAAGTCCTTCAGAAAGGCTTCTTGGTGGTCCTTCTGCTGTTTGGCCATTTGGTCGTTTTGCGTATTATGCTTTTATTATTATAGGCAGCTCTCATATAGTTTGACTCATAAACTCATTTATTATTTATTATATTAAATGAATATTATATTGTAGTCTTATATTTATTGGTCAAGTGATTATTGATCACTCAGATCTCTGTGAGTATCAATAAAGGTACATAATTTAACTTAATTCTTTCATTAAGGTGGTGCATTTAGTGTACACACATGGCATTGACTATATTTATTATATTTTAAACACATGACTCCTCAGGGAAGGATTTCCTGGAATTATTTATTTATTATATAATTGATATATAACATTGTATTAATTTTATGTGTATAACAAAATAATTTCATATAGGTACCCAGAAATTTATTTCTTTAACTTGCTTCCTTCTCATTTTCTATGGTACTTCTTATTTGATCAGTTCAAAGGTGGCCATCAACAAATGGAGAGTAAAAATCGAACCCATCTTGAAAGGAGAGTGAGTAGATAGATAACATTCTGACTCTGGAAAGGACTTTTATATAGTTTATTGATTTTTTACAGAGAGGAAGAGAGAGGGATAGATTTCGAAATATCGATGAGAGAGAAACATTGATCATTTGCCTCCTGCATGCCACCTACTAGGGATGTGCCTGCAACCAAGGTACATGCCCCTGACCAGAATCGAACCTGAGACCTTTCAGTCTGCAGGCTGACACTCTATCCACTGAGCCAAACCAGTTTCAGCTGGAAAGGATTTTTAACAATCATCATATTCAAAAGTCAAAGAAGAAATCACATTCCAGGAAGTGAAACTTGCGTTAGCCTAATTAGAAGCCTCAGCATAAACCTTTATTTATGTGTTTTTGCAATACTCTAAAATGAATAGAATTCAGCCCAAACAGAGTGTCTTAGTGATTGAGAGATGATCTATGAATCAGGAGATCACAGTTCGATTCCAGGTCAGGGCACATGACTGAGTTGTAGGCTCAATCCCCCATGGAGGATGTACGGGAGGCAACCAATCAATGATTCTCTCTCATCATTGATGTTTCTCTTTTTCTCCTTACCCCTTCCTCTCTAATATCAATAAAAATAAAATAAGACAAATAGATTTCAAAACCATTACTAAGCTAAATAAAGTCTTTTAAAATACCAAGGAGGGGATATAATAGTCTTATAAGTTTTATAAAAAGATACTTGCTCTTTTATAATAATTCCTTGGAAAATATGCTAAATTTTTCATGGTAGGAAAATGCATTAAAAAGAGAATTATTAGCTGCTCAATTTTATATTTGAAAATGGAGAAATATTAGCTGCTCAGTTTTATATTTGAAAATGAAGGAGTCTAATTCTCTGCAGAATAAAAGATAGCATGCATAACCTTTTTAAAAAAATATCAAAAACACTGCCCTTGATCTTAGCCTGACATTTTTCCTTTTGATTAGTCATGGATTTATATAGCACTTTCCTCCAAAGGAACCAGAGAATTTGCCTTAAAAATATGTTAATCCCCCATTATCTTTATAGAGATGAAAGTGGAAGGCACTTGCCTTTTTGCTAATGAATAGAGTAGCTGTCTGAAAAAAGTAACAAGTTCACCTATGACATCCCTCAGCTTTCTAAATTCTCTCATTCTCTCTCCTTTCCACACCCACTCATGACAAGTGATGGTCCACTCAGCCCACTTCCCTGTCTTTTAGCAGGCCCGAGTAAATCATCAAGTCCAGTTACAAAAGGCCGCTGTCAGGAAGGCACTTGAGCCTGCAACTGACTGTCCATGAATTTTTTTTTAAAAGCTCTTCTTACAATGTTGTTATATTTATTGCTTAAGGAACACGAAGGCACAAATACTGGGAAAATAAATTATTTTCCCATAAAAGCTTGAACAGTAAATGCACTTACTGGTCCACCCTCTTTAGGAAATGTATTAACTGAAGAGAGTCACCTCACCCGGAATCACATGACCTCCCTCACCTGGATACTCTTCAACCAATTACTACCCTGCTTCCCTGAAAGTAAGACATCCCCCGAAAATAAGACCTACTTCCAGTTTTGCCTCTCCCTGTAATATAAGGCATCCCTCCAGAAATAAGACCTCTCCGGTAATAAGGCCTCCCCCAAACATAAGGCCTCCCAGGAATATAAGGCTCCCGAAGCTACTGTAAGGCGTCTGACTCCTGATTTAAAGAGACCTCGCACTGCCTGAACAGCTCCGGCTGCACTGCGGCCAATCAGTGAGCTGGTTTGTGATGACAACTACTACCATATCATATACAGGTAATAAATGTCCTTTTTTCTTTTTGTTCAATAATAAATGTGTACCGTATTCTTCTTTATGGAAAAATAAGAAATGCCCTGAAAATAAGACCTAGAGCATCTTTGGGAGCAAAAATTAATATAAGACACTGTCTTATTTTCGGGGAAACAGGGTAGGTGATACAGAGATAAAAAGCCTGGTCTCTCTCCCTACTTAGAGTAAATTAAAAGAGGAATCTCAGGTTCAGAGCTTCTCCAAGGATGGCTGAGGCATTCACTGAAATCAAATCACAGCCTGACTTTTCTCTTGGGCCTGCCATCCTTCACTCCAATCCATCCACACGGATAGATCCCAAGAACACTCCTAACAAATTGCTTGCACACTCATCTCCATCTCAAGATCTACTCCTGACATACCCAACCTATAGCAGATCATGAATAAATAAAGGATACACACTATTTCCACTAAAATATTCTGCCAAAGTCCCTAGTCAATACGAAAAGACAAGAAAAAAAATGACACTGAACAATAAAGTCTAGAAAAGGTTTTGAAATTAACAAATATAACATTTCACTTAATAAACTTTTATTGTCAAACATCAGAGGGAAGGCAGGCCAGGGTATGGGAGAGTAAGAGATCAAAGGACTTGTATGCATGCATATAAGCATAACTAATGGACACAGACAGTAGGTGGGTGAGGGCATGTACTGGGGGATGAAAGTGGCCGGGGAGAGGTCAATAGGGGAAAAAGGAGACATATCTAATACTTTCAACAATAAAGAATTTAAATTAAAAAAAAATAACAAAATAAATAAATAAATAAACTTTTATTGAGTTCTTACTTTATAACCAGACCTTGAGCTAATAAGCGTTTTTGGTGACATTGAATTATGAAATATGTACTTTTTCTGAAGAATCTCTCAATTAGGTAACGATAAACAAAAATGCTCAGAGTAACCAGTGTGAGAAGAGGATTGGTTCTATCTGAACAAGGCAATATTCCTTTAAAATTATTTTCTGTTAGCCCAGCTGGCATGGTTCAGCAATTGGGCATTGACCTATAAACCAAGAGGTCACGGTTTGATTCCCAGTCAAGGCACATGCCCAGGTTATAGGCTCAATCCCCAGAATGGGGCATGCAGGAGGCAGTGGATCAATGATTCTCTCATCATTGATATTTCTCTCTCCCTCTCCCTTCCTCTCTGAAAGCAATAAAAATATATTTTAAAAATATTTTATTTGATATATCCATAGAAATTACCCACAAAGTTGAAATGCCACTATCTTGTTCCATCATTTTAAAATCATCTTAATGTAAATATGACGAGTTTTTGAAATTACTATCGTCAGAGTAAGCATGTGATTGATTGTGGGTTTTACATTTTGTATGTTTCATTTATGAATGATTTTCCATATATCAGCATATTCCACATTTTATGAATCTTTAATGACAATGTGGTATTCACTATTATTTATGGACTACTTAGTTTATATAGCCAATTCACAATTCTTCATATTTGATTTATTTCTGTATTTTTCATTGCTGAATGATTCCACCTTCAAAAGTGTATGTATGTATATGTATGTTTATTCTTTTTGGGTTGTTTTCTCAGAGTGCATTCTATAAAATAAGCATTTGTTGTTAAATAGATGTAGGTTAAGAGAAAAATGATGAGTCTAGCATAAAACAACATGATTTACTGCATATGTACAGTAGTACACAGCTTTTCACAGGCAGGGAACTCTGTGGGCAGAGTACACTCTCAGTATGACTGGTTCTTCATTCTGAATCTATTGCCTTCAGAGATCCACGAAATGCCTTGAATCCTGAATGACCATCTTAAGCTTTAATAGATTGTTACACTTGGGGCTTGAGTCTTCAAGCTCATCCAAATGAGTCTTTCCTGCATATGTCAAAATGACCATATTTGCTTAAATAAGTAAATTTGATGGGAAAACAAATACAAAAAATAAATTAGTACTAGCATTTACTGCAAGTCTATTAAACATTACACATTGCATTAAGCACACTATGTTATATCATTTAATCCCAACAACACACCTAAAATAAAGGTATTATAACACCACTCTATAAAAAAAAGAGCTTAACCTAGCCCATTTGGCTTAGAGAATAGAGCATCAAGGTCCCAGGTTCAGCTCCACTCAAGGGCACATGCCCAGGTTGCAGGTTTAATCCTTTGTAGGGGGCACACAGGAGGCAGCTGATCAGTGATTCTCTCTCATCACTGATGTTTCTATCTCTCTTTCCCTCTACTTTCCTCTCTGAAATCATAAAAATGTACTTTAAAAAAGAAAGAGAGCTTAAACTATCTGGCTTGTAATAAAGAAGTCAGGAAATACCTTGAGTTTGTTTAGCTCCAAAGCCCACCAGAGGCCATCCTAGCCTAACAACAGTTGAAACTAGATCAGAGTCGATAATTTTATAATTTGTTAAGTATATGCACCACCTAGAACACAATGACATATAGAGATGGAAGAGATTGGAAATGACTTTGCTATGGTTCAAATTTATTGAAAACATTTATTTGTATACATTTATTTGTGCCTACATCCTCCCATAAAGGCACACACACTTTTTTTTTAGCCCTATGAGAACTAATTTCTATACTTCACATGTTTAGTTATTTTCAACAAAGGCTGATCTGGTCATAAATATTTTATGAACTTTTCATGTGTTGTAGCAGAGTTTAATTTTCATACAGATTAGAATTCAACTGGAACAAAGCATTGTGATATTTGGGTTTTGTATTTACAAAAGCCATACAATGACTTACTTACATTAAAACCAGATTTTTAATATTTCTTAAGACTGCATTTGCAATCTGTGGGATAACTAAGGATCAATGTTAGCAAGAAAAACAATTTTTATGCCTTTTTTGTCTTTGAGTTTATCCTTAGTTTTTCTAAATTTTGTGTGTGGAAAACATGCATATATTCTCCTAGAGACTTTATTTTTAAACTCTACCATTTTACTTCTTAGCATTTATTTTAGTGAAGGCATATCCTGGTCACTAAATACTGCATTTAAAGAACTTTTAACAAATCTTTGGTATGATAGCAGGAAGAAAACATATTTTCCACAGTTGGATATGAAGCCCTACATGTGTCTGTTTAGGAGAATGATTAAGAGTAGGCATATTGGAAGAATTAAGATGGTGGCATAGGTGAGCACCTACACTGCTGTCTCAAACAACAATTTCAAAACTACAACTAAAAGACAGAATGGACATCATCCAGAACCACAGGAAAGCTGGCTGAGTGGAAATTCTACAACTAGAAGGAAAGAAAGGGGCTCACAGAGACCCAGAGGAGCTACAAAAAGCTGAGGTACGGAGATACATGCATGGAAAGAGCAGGTGCAGGATTGCCTGGCTGGCTCCCTTTGGCGGGAGGGAGATGGAGACTCCCAACTGCACTGAACCCCTTATCCTAAGGCACTGAACCCCAGGTCCAGCCGAAACTCATATGGGGGGAGTTTGGACTGTGAAAAGGGAGAAGTGCATAGAAATTTAGGGGAGTCATGAAAGGACAGAAGTCTGGTGGTGTGCACAGCACTGTGCACACAAGACAGACTGCTGACTGTGCTGCTGGCTTTCACAAGTGGGCGGGAGACAGAGCCTCCTAATGGCACCACTTCTAACTCTACTAAATTCCAGTTTCAGGCAAGACCCTGAGGACCCAGACTTATCTGGTCCCAGAGTGCAGGAGAGCCAGGAAGGCAGCAGTCTAGAGGCACTTCGCATGCTCACAGGGACCACTCCAGTGATTACCCAGAGACACCTCAGACCCAGGGGCCATGGAGGGCGGGGCCACTCAGAGGCAAAGCAGTCTGCTAAGCCCTGAGACTCCACCCTCCCAATCTCATCAGAGAGGCTTTTACAATTTTGCAAGTCTTGTATCATAAGGCTGAATCCAACACAGAAGTTCTCCAGGCATAGTGAAAATGCGGAGACAAAGGAAGGGATCACAAACAAAAGAAATGGAGGAAACATACAACTGGATATAGAGTTCAAAACCACGGTTATAAGGTTTTTCAAGAATTTCCTAGAAAAGATGGATAAATTTAGCGAGACCCAAGAGGAGATGAAAAAGGACCAACTAGAGATGAAAAAGGACCAGCTAGAAATTAAACATACACTGACTGAAATAAAAAAAAAATATATTATACAGAGACCTAACAGCAGACTAGAGAAGGCAAGAATCAAGTCAAATATTTGAAATACAAAGAATCAGAAAACACTCAACTGGAAAAGCAAGAAGAAAAAAGAATTCAAAAATGTGAAGATAATGTAAGGAGACTCTGGGACAACTTCAAGCATACCAACATCAGAATTGTGGGGATGCCAGAAGAAGAGAGAGAGCAAGATACTGAAAACATATTTGAAGAAATAGTGACTGAAAACTTCCCCAATCTGGTGAAAGAAAGAGACTTACAAGTCCAGGAAGCACAGAGAACCCCAAATAAAAGGAATCCAAAGAGGACCACACCAAGACACATCATAATTAAAATACCAAGAGCAAAAGACAAAGAGAGAATATTAAAAGCAGCAAGAGAAAAACAGTTAATGACCTACAAGGGAGCACCCATATGATTGTCAGCTGATTTATCAACAGAAACTATGCAGGCCAGAGGGCAGTGGCAAGAAATATTCAAAGTGATGAAGAGCAAGAACCTACAACCAAGAATACTCTATCCAGCAAAGCTATCATTCAGAATTGAAGGGCAGATAAAGAGCTTCACAGATAAGAAAAAGCTAAAGGAGTTCATCAACACCAAAGCAGTATTATATGAAATGCTGAAAGGCACTCTTTAAGAAGAGGAAAAAGAAAAAGGTAAAAGATAAAAAATTATGAACAACAAATACATATCTATCAACAAGTGAATCTAAAAATTAAGTGAACTTAAAATTTGATCAACAGAATAAACTGGTGAATATAATAGAATTAGGAGCACAGAAAGGGAGTGGACTGATAATTCTCAGAGAGAGAGAGGTGAAGGGAGTGCAGATAGAGACTAGACAAAAATCATACACCTATGGATGTGGTCAATGTGGGGGAAGGTAAGGGTAGAGGGAGGGGTGGGAACTGGGTGGAATGGAGTCTATGAAAGGGAAAAAAGAGAAACAAATGTAATAATCTGAACAATAAAGATTTAATTAAAAATAAAAAAGAGTAGGCATATTCTTGTTCCTCTTTTGATATAGAATAGTATTTAAAAAATTAACCAAGTACAAAACCTAGAATTGATCTGATGGAGAGTATATCCAGAATTCTCTTCATACTCACACAATACTTATAAAGCTTCAACCCCTAAATACAATCCGGGAGCAGATTCTGAACCCAGAAAGGAACATAACGTCCATTCATATCTCTCTCTACTTCTAAGGAGATGCAGAAAGTAGGACCATATTTTTAACATATGACATCTCAAATTCTCAGGCATTGACGAATAAAGAACAGAATTTCTGGGATTTTTTGAGTTTATAGTTTAAGAGTATTTGTAATCTCTACTTCTTGGCTCTTGGAATGCTTCTTCTTGAGACCTAGTTGCCATGCGAAAAGGAAGTCCAGGCACCCACGGGGAGAGTTCCTCATGTGGGAGAGCCGAGGCTTCTGTCAGCTTCAGCTCAAAAGCCAAAGCCAACCCCAACTGTAATTGTCCAGCCACCCAAACACAGAACTTCTCAGAATCCTGAAGAATAGGAAATGATTGTTTTTTTTTTCGAATGGTAACAATTGTTTATGGGATAACTAATAGCAGAAACATGTGCTTTACAATTTATTAATCACAATCTACAATAAAATGGTGCAAGTAATTGTAGTCTAAAACATTCTAACAGGAAAGAATTGGAAATATATAAGTTTAGGCCATTGAAAAAGCCTAAAATATCATCCAGTGATTTGGAAGAGTTTTTATGCATATATGTCCGCAAATGAATGAAAATATATTGTTACCAAAATGGAATCATGCTTTGTAGCCTGGTTTTACAATTTAAAAACATATTTCCATGTCAATAAGTATAAATCTTTATTATCATCTCTATATCCTGCAAAGTGTTCTGTTGTGTGAATGAAGCATATTTAATCTCTCTCTTTCTGGCTCTGTGTGCTCTTTCCAAATTGTCATTGTTGTAAACACAGTGACAACAAAATAAATGAGCTATATAATCCTGAACATCTATCTTTTTTTTACCCTTGGAAACTGATGATTAAAAAGATCACAAATATCTTTAAGTTTTTGGATATAAGTTTCAAATTGTCCTCCATGGAAGGTTGTGACGATTTATATCCTCAACAGGAGTATAGGGAGGTCCTATTTCTTACTTTACATACTTCTGTAATATAAATTAATGTGCAAATCCATGATTATCCATGCTTTTATCTAAAACTAGAGGCCTGGTGCATAAAATTTGTGCATGTGGGGGAGGGCATACTCTCAGCCCAGCCTTCACCCTCTCCAATCTGGGACCCCCCAGGGGATGTCCAACTCCCAGTTTTGGCCCGATCACAGGGACATCTCTCTTACAATCAGGACTGCTGGCTCCTAACTGCTCTGCTCACTTGTCTGCTGGCCTGATTGACCCTACCTCCCCTCCCTCTGCTGGCCTGGTGGCCCCCAACTGCCCCCTCCTGCTGGCCTGGTTTCCCATAACTGCCCTCCCCCTGGTCAGCCTGGTCACCCTTACTGCCCCCCTGCCAGCCTGGTCATCCCATTCGGCCTGCTGGTCAGTCATTTGGTCATCCTCACTAACCCCCCTGCTCGCCTGGTCACCCCATGCAGCCTGCTGTTTAGTTGTTTTGTCCCTAACTAACGCTCCTTTCAGCCTTGTTGCCCCACACAGCCTGTGTTCGGTTGTCTATCAGGTTATTTCGGTTGTGACGGCTCCTGGCTTTTTATACATTAGGATGAGAGTAAAGCATCACCCTTCCTTCAATCTCCCATTCAAGCTGACATCCACGATGTATAAATTGCTTGGCTTTGCTCAAATATGGGTGAATTGTCTTAAATACATGCCATTCAAATTACTTATGAAGATGTACACAATCCCTTGGGCTCCATTGTTTGCATAATCTCTCTGAATATTCTTGTCAGTATCCAGACAGTATTCAAAAGAACGCGCAGTTCTGAGGTTATCCTTGCCAGATGTCTCAGAAGTGCCTGTCTCAGCCACAGCACACCTTCCTCCTTTGATCTGCACCGCTCCTAAACCAGTTTTGTCAGGAGATGGGTCCTCATGTGGTGTGGATACCTGAATACTGTCATGAGAATGTTTGAAGACAAAATTAAAGGGACTTAATGGTTTGCTGATATGAATTTTATCCAGAAGCTTGGCTTTGAAATATCTATAAATAAGTTGATATTCTGATAATTAACAATATCTGTGTTTTCTTATTTTTACCATCTCTTATCTCAGAATTTTTGATAGATCTCTCCTTTCCAGAAAACAAGACTATCCCATGTTTATTTCAGTAAAATTTTCTTAAAAAAATTTTTTTTCAACTCTGGGATTTCCCCATTTGGAATTTCTGGTAGATTTCGTCATCTGGATGACAGTTGAGACCTTCCCATGACACTGGGAAAACAAAACATAAATTGAAAATAAACTTTGTCAAAAGGTCAACACACAATAATGAAAGTAGGATAAGCAAGTTGAAAAAAAAAAGTATAAAAAAAAAACAAATTGTATGTTAGTTTTTTTGCTTGTTTGTTTGTTTTATGCATTTTTCTTCTTAACAAAATAAGACAGATTACTAAACTGAGACCACATAGAACAGTCACAATATGTTGACATTTTATAATTTAGGAAGTGAAACATTGATAGCACAGAGACTCTGGTCACAAGAAGAGAAAAATAAGGAACTAGAATTGCCCTTTTTGGTCTCTATTATTACTTCTACCATCTGAAAGAACATGGTCAAAGCAAGGTGGGAAAACTCAAACACTCAGTCACAGTCAGAAATTTTTCTCTGAGAAAGTCAAGATGAATTACAGCTAATTTTATCTGTCCTAAAACCACTCCACAAAAGAATCATACAGATCTCTAGGCAATTTCATGCTCAATGTAAAGATGGGGGAGCTAACATACTATTAATAAACACAATCAATCAGAGGCAGAATTGGCCACAGAATCCTGCTTTTATTTTCTCCTCCATGGATCTCTGTAATTTGGAGTCCGGAGCTTCTCTTCTTTTCTGAGAAAAACTAGGAAGAAAGGGGACCTGTAGAATATTTGCACCAGCCTGAGTCTTTAGTTTAAATAAAACCATTAAGCTAGCCGGTTAGCTCAGTTGGTGCTAATGAATAAAACCATCATCTCAGAGATCCTGATTCAATATATTTTTGTAATTGGAAATATCCCCTATTTTTATATTCTGTTTGTGTGAATCCTTTTGTTTTCTCCACTCCAATTTTTTTTAAGGAATTGAAGAACTTATCTTAGGTGTGAGAGCAAACACATATTGAATTTTTCTAGAAAATATAATTTTAAAATATTTATTGAAGTCATTATTCATAGTCCCGAGAGCCCACATCATCTGCCTCTGTCTAGTTCTCTGAACTCATAGCCTCCTACTCCTTCTCTTCTACTTATATCATCTCTGATCCTTCAACACGCCATGCTCATTTCTACTTTAGGCTTTTAAAGGTCCTGTGTGTCTGCCTGAAGCACTCCGTCCCCAGATGTTCACACGGCTGTCTCTGACTTGCCATTTAGATTTGAGCACAAATGTTCTTTTTCAGGGAAGTGTTTCCTTCATCTCTGGTCAAATTATAATTTTCAAAAAGTTAAAATGAGGACTCTCATACTAATGCTGAAAAAATATTAAATTTTTTAGCTCGTTAATAAGAGAACAATAAAGATGGAAAAGCTTTTTTTAAGGAGAATTTGAGAATAGATGCTTACTAGTATACAGGGTGAGGCAAAAGTAGGTTTACAGGTGGGAGTACATGAAACACATAGTTTATTCTTGCATTACTATTTATTAATTATTGTGTTATTTCCCATTCAGACAACTGTAGACCTACATTTGCCCCACCCTGCCTATCATGTACCTAAGAGCAGAGTACTTGTCTTTCTGATCCTGTACCCTGAGCCCTCAAAATAATGTTCAATAAATATTTGTTGGATGATAGGGTGTCCATAAATATTTTAGTGAAAGTAACTAATGCATGAAAATTAGAAGCAGAGGAAACAGTATCTGGTGGAAAAGTGAAAGCAGCCCTAACCGGTTTGGCTCAGTGGATAAAACATCGGCCTGAGGACTGAAGGGTCCCAGGTTCTATTCAGGTCAAGGACATGTACTTTGGTCATGGACACATCCCCAGTAGGGGGTGTGCAGGAGGCAACTAATGGATGTTTCTGATTCTCTATCCTTCTCCCTTTCTCTCTGTAAAAAAAAAAAAAAATCAATAAAAAAGTATTTTTTAAAAAGAAAAGTGAATGCAGTCACAGATGAAGAAAACAGAAAATAGAAGGCAATTGAATCATGCTGAATAATCAACAGATGAAGTGTTTCAGAAGGACTGTCAAAATGGTAATTTCCACAGGAAAATGTTATAACTTCCCAATATTGAAAATATGGCAAATACACCAGAAATATGTATGGGTAAATTTTATACTAAAGGAGCTCTGTGATGATAGAACCCATATTAAATGGCATTTAGGGAGAAGTATAAAGATTTTTTTTTAATGTATGTCAACATCTCTTCTTCAATTTATTGATACCTCCATAGCATAGAAAAATAGCTTATCTTCTCAGAACACTCAGAACTTTTTTTTAATTAAAGTGTTTTGGGTTTCATATAAGTTCCAGGTGTGATTTTCTGTGTTACAAGAGCTGCACCATGTGTCTACCACCCCAAGTCAAATCTTCTCCTGTCACCATATATAAGGGCCCCCTTCTCCTCCCACCTCCTTCCCTCTAGCAACCACCACTCTGCTGTTTGTGCTCATGAGTTTCAGTTTTATATCCCACATATGAGTGAAATCATATGGGTTTTAGCTTTCTCTGACTGATTCACTTTGCATAATGTTTTCAAGGTCCATTCATGTTGTTGCAAATGGCAGTATTTCATCCTTTCTTATGGCTGAGAAGTATTCCATTATATATGTATACACACACACACACACACACACACACATCTTCTTTATCCAGTCCTCTATCCCAGGACGCTTTGGGTTTTTTCCCTGTCCTGTGGACTGAAGGGTCCCACTTTCAATTCCAGTCAAGGGCACATGCCTGGGTTGTAGGCTCAATCCCCAGAGGTGGGCATCTAGGAGGCAGCCAATCAGTGATTCTCATCATTCATTTATGTGTCAATCCTTCCCTCTTTCTCTCTGAAATCAATAAAAATATTTTATTTTAAATAAGAAGCAATTGTAGGTGAAAATCTAAATGGAAACTTGAAATTTACTTAAAACAAAAAGACCATTAGTCTTTCCCTGTTTATTTTGTTCTCTGCATTTGGTTCTTATCATTCCAGAAATTAATTCATTTTAAGATGGGGGCAAAGGTGGGATTTTGTATGATGTATAATTCTTTTTAAAAAATATATTTTTTATTGATTTTTTTTACAGAGAGGAAGGGAGAAGGATAGAGACTTAGAAAAATCAATGAGAGAGAGACATCCATCAGCTAATTCCTGCACGCCCCCCACTGGGGATGTGCCCGAAACCAAGATACATGTCCTTGACCGGAATTGAACCTGGGACCCTTCAGTCCGCAGGCCAACGCTCTATCCACTGAGCCAAACTGGTTTTGGCTGATGTATAACTCTTGAAGAAGTTTTTCAGCCTTCCTCCTGAAACAGAAGTAGACAACACTAAGGAAATGTTACATTGGTTGGTTTGTTTGAAACTGAATGAATAAAAAGTAAAAGCATGATCCCATTTACAATTCTTCACAATTTAACATTCTGTGTGTGCCTGTGTATAGAAAGAAGCAGAAATTTGTTGGCATTATTTATTACTTCACTCCTGCCTAGTTTTATAATTTTTAAAAATAGTTGAACTGTTAACCTTTCTGAAATTGTGTGGTTGACACTGTATTTGTAGATAGGAGAATAACAAACACAACGTAAAACTGTTGCCATTAATGAAGAACTGGCATTCACTTCTTTGTAATCATCACACTTTTTTTTTTCTAATTAAGGGGGCAGTTTGTCAATATTAAGCTTTTCAGCTGAACTTTCATTTCCAAAATAAGAGGAAAACAGCGAAATTCTCAAGCCCGCTGGTAATTTATTTGTTGCATGTTGCTTATTCATTGACTTGACAGTTTTGTGAGTAATGGTTAGCTTATTCATGAGAAGCTAAAAAGCTTTTTATAGAATCTCACAAACAATCTTTAACAAGTTGAGCAAAAAAGCGAGTTGTCGATAAATTGCATCAGAATGATTTTTCTACAAAGTTTGACAATATATGAAAGTAAGGATTATTTTTAAGGGACATTCACATAAGAAGTAAAATTACTAAGAAGACCAGCCATAGAAGCATGGAACAGACTGACAAATGTCAGAGGGAAAGCGGGGAAGAGTGGGTGGGAAGAGATCAACCAAAGAACTTGCATGCATATATGCATAACCCATGGACACAGGGTGGTGGAGGCCTGGGTTGGGGGGCGAAGCAGGCTAGGAGGGGTCAGTGGGGAAAATGGGGACATATATAATACTTTCAACCATAAAGACTTTAAAAAGAAAAAGAAAACCAGGGAACTGTGATCACAAAATTCAGGAAAACTACAACCTTATTAGGGAAGAGGAACTATGTAATAATAGAGAGCAAACGGGGAGCTTCAAACATGTTGAAAATGTTTTCGTTCTTCAGGTAGTTGGTGGGAGCACAGATGTTATGTATATTATGCTTTAGATTCTACACATTTTACAGAATGATAAAATAACTCATAATTTTCAGAAATGCCTTATACTTCTGTGTCTAGTGTTTTCTTTTGCTGTTATGGTACATTAACAATCCTGAAATTACTCATCTGTACAGATAAAAAAAAAAATGCCACGTAAAATATTTTCAAATTGAAAGGCTACTATCTTAAAAAGTTTAAGCTATCTCTTATTGCCCGGAGCGAAATAGAAGCAGCAAACCCCAGCAGGTATGAGCAAGTGAGAGTGCAGCATACCTCGAGGGCATCCACAGGACCATGCAGAGAGCTGGAGCCTCGGGCACCTGTGCAGAGCGGGATGAGAGATGTGAACTTGGCCCACCTAAGGCTGGGGCTGAGGCAGTACTCTGCATATTAAAACGAGATGATCTATAGCAGTGCTTCTCAACCTTTTTTAATGCTGTGACCTTTTAATACAGTTCCTCATGTTGTGGTGACCCCCAATCCTAAAATTATTTTCGTTGCTACTTCATAACTGTAATTTTGCTACTGTTAATGAATCATAATGTAAATATCTGTTTTCCGACGGTCTTAGGCAACCTTGCTAGCAGTTTTCAACCTGTGGGTCGCGACCCACAGGTTGAGAACCACTGCTATAGAGCCTGAAACCATCAGAAAACACAGATATTTACATTATGATTCATAACAGTAGCAAAATTGCAGTTATGAAGTAGCAACAAAAATAATTTTATGATTGAGAGTCACCACAACATGAGGAACTGTATTAAAAGGTCACGGCATTAAAAACTATAGGAAAACCCTTTTAGCCATGGTAGACTAAAAAGAAAACTGTCTAGTCTCTGTTTTAGATAACAGAAAAAGATAATACATGGGGCTCAGCAAGGACAAAGCAGCCTGGAATCACTCATCCATGTGGTCCCAAAATATGCCAAGAAGAACCTTGTTTGGGAAAAGTGGCCCCAGCACCCTCAAAAGAAATATGAGATGTATTTTTAGTGCAGATGTTTTAGAAGAGCACATTGACCAGATCTCCATGCATTTACACCTTACAAAAGTCACTAAGACTCAAGAATCCAGCTGCCTAAAACTCGAGCATGCGCTTCAATTTTGAATGGGCTAGGACTCTGCTATTGTGTTCCAGCTGTGAGAATTGCCATCAGAATTATGGACAGTTACCTATTCATGGCTGAGCAAATCATTTATACAGATTCTATTTCGTGATCATCAGTCTCCACTCTTGGAACAATTTTAAATATTTTTCTCTACTTTAATTACAAGTCTATCTTAAGGACACACACTCTCTTTCTCAAATAAGTGAGACCCTGACAATCTCATTCTGAAGATATGCTAAGGGACCCTGAAATATGAGATTTCTACTTACTCAGATTTGTTCATAATAAACGTAAACTAGACTATCATTTCACTCTTTCTTAAAATCAATGGACAGAGAATTCATAAGTGAAAGAACATGTAGCAAATGTGACTTCCAAAACCAAAGATTTTGAACCAGAGAATATTCAAAAGCAAAATAATGCAGAACTCTATGAATTCAAAGGATGTGGTACCTTTGGAGTTTAGTTGGCATCCCTCTCACAATCCAGGACTGCTGGCTCCCAACTGCTTGCCTGCCTACCTTCCTGATTGCCTCTAACCACTTCTGCCTGCCAGCCTGATAACCCCTAACTGCCCTCCCCTGCAAGCCTGGGTCCCCCCCAACTGCTTTCCCCTACAGGCCCGGTTGCCCCCAATTTTCCTCCTCTGCTGACCTGGTCATCCCTAACTGCCCTCTCCTACAGGCTTGAGTGCCCCCAAGTGCCCTCCCTTGCAGGTCAGGATCCTCCCAACTTCCTTCCCCTGCTGGCCTGATCACCCACAACTGCCCTCCCTTGCAGGCCATCTTGTGATGGCCATCTTATGTCCTCTTGGGGATAGGATCTCTGACCACATGGGAGCAGTCATCTTGTGTGTTGGAATGATGGTCAATCTGCATATTACTCTTTTATTAGATAGGATAGAGGCCTGATACATAAGTTGAGGCCAGCTGGTTTGTCCTGAAAGGTGTCCCGGATCAGAGTGGGGTTTCCTTGGGGCATGGGGCAGCTTTGGCAAGGGACCTGTGGGGGGTTGCAGGCCAGCCATGCCCCCCAGTGACCCTAGTGGAGGCCCTGCTATCTGGGATTTATTTATCTTCTACAATTAAACTTTGTAGCCTGGAGCAGAGCCAAGCCTCATGCTCATTCATGGCCACAGCCATTTCTGTTGGGATTTACTTATCTTCTATAATTGAAACTTTGTAGCCTTAAGTGGGGGCCAAGGCAGACCAGGGCTTGGCTTCCTCCATCACTGGGAGCAACCCTAGCCTCCTGCTCTCTCCAGCTCTATGGCTGCCACCATTTTTGTTGGAATTTATTTATCTTCTATAATTGAAACTTTGTAGCATTGAGTGGAGGCCTGGGCTGGCCAGGATATGTAGAAAGCTTGGCTTCCTCCATTGCTGGGGAAACCCAAGCCTCCCTCCTATTCGCTCTGTGGCCACAGCCATCTGGGTTGGGGTTAATTTGCATACTTACTCCTGATTAGCTGGTGGGTGTGGCTGGTGGGCATAGCTTGTGGTGTAATGGAGGTATGGTCAATTTGCATATTACTTTTTTATTAGATAGGATTATTATTTGTAAATAGCGTGCTTCATTTCTTTTATAACACACAGACATTTTTCAGAGCTGGTGGTTTAACATTTATCAGCATACTGTTTACTTATGGGAACTTATAACTAATGATCACTCAGCTCAAGACTTCATTAACAGACACTGTTGATGTATCTGCTCAAAAGAACTCACACTTTGTGTAGGACCAGATTGGCAGAGGAAATGATGATAAAAGGCTACACTTTAAGCGCAGCATCAACTTTTCTGTCTGGCTCCATGCTTTTACGGACTAGCTGTTTAAAATAAAATTCTTTCCCAAAGTGCACGAGTAGACCTCCTCAGACAGTAGTTAATTAAGATTTCATACACACCTACGAAAAGCTGTTTGCAAAATAAGCCCGAGGAAAAATGGATTGAGTTACTTAAATAATCACAAATAATTACTTCATGTTCAAAGAAGCTAACTGTTATTTAATTGTCTTAGTTTTAAAGTTCAGAAAAATTTATCTAACACAAACACGCTTCTGTACCAAAAGCACTATGGCCCTAGGGGTGTCGGGGGAGAAGAAAGGAGTTTGGGTAAAGAAGAGTGGGATTTGGCAGCACAGAAAGGAAAGTTTTGGAGGCTAGAGATGTATTCTATCACAGTAAGCTATTTTGTTTTGAATTTAGGAGATAGATAAAACACAGTAGGTTTGTTAAATTATCTTTCATCATCTTGCTTGGTTGCAATGTGGACCAGTCTCTAGCAATTTCCTTTTTGTCTACTTCAGAGGCAGCATTCTTAGGAAGACACATGAAAAAGGGTGGGGGGAAATGGAGACATATACAAGCAACAATAACACAAGAGAGGCCAGCTGCCTTATCATATTTAATGCATATTACTTGGTCCAGTATGTATGCGAGTGACTTGCTAAATTCCTCTCAGGTATATATTGCAAAGGCCCAGCATGAGCAGCGGGGCCCAATCAGCTTTGTTCCTGAGCTGGACCTCCCAGTCCTCTTGCCTTTAGCTATCGTTTGATTCCAGCTGTTTGTTCTCTCTACTCCTTCCCCCACTTCTCTACCTCCTCCAGGTTTGATTTTGAAAACCTATCCTAGAGATACCCCATGCAATGCTTCGGAGTTGCCTTGGCAACTCAAAGATAGGATAGCTCACAGCTTCCCAGTCTAATGCCATCACATCCGTCAATTAGTTTAGTGAAGTTTAGCCTTTTATGAGCAGTCAGATATTTTTTAGTACTATCATCAGGAATTGGCTCACTCTAAGTTGTGTTTGTAGATCCTCACAGGGTGATTTCCTACGCACCTCCTCCGTACTCCCGTCTTGCAGAGTCCCTTGACCTAATGCCAGCAAGCAGGGCCAGATTGTTATACAACCCATTTTCATGCTTCCTCCCACTATCTGTGGATTTTACCTTGAATATTTACTTTTTAAAAGTGTCTCTTGGCTGCCCTGCCCTTTGGCATCTTCTAGAGCTTGGCAGGGTTCCTTGGTTGGCAGTCATTATCAAGGTTGTCAGGTTGCTAAGTCCATGTTCTCAAGTGAGAATAAAAATGTGCGTGTTTTAAGCCAAATATGTTATCATATAGGATGTTTGCAAAACCCACAGAGGTGTCATGCTTTGTTTATATGTTGAGAAGAGAAAAATCACCCCTGGCTACCTTTTCACCCAAGGGGTACAGTCACACAGCAGACGGTCTTCCTGCCAAAGGAGGCCAATCTACTCCACATTCAGCCTTGCTGAGGCTGGTGGTGCAGAAGGGATTGCCTGGATCTTCCGATCCACAGAAAACTATATTAATTTTGGAAAAAAAAAATTAGATGGGGACAAATTTTCATCATGAAAATTTTTACCACTCCTTTGAAAATCTCCTTCTGGAGATTGAGTACATTTAACATAAAGCACAGAAACAACTAAGAACGTTGTTTGCTTTAATTCATTGCATAAAATGTCTGAATTAATTAAGCATTTGACACCACTCTAAAGATGGTTGACTATAAAGACATGCAATCTTCTACTGACTTACTCTCTTACATAAGCAAATTGAATTGGATTTTTATCCTGTAATTTATGCTGAATTAAACCAAGCCTTTGCTATATATGCAGGCTTCCAATAAATATAAAAGCGAGGCAATAAAAACGAAGTTGTTAGAAAGTTATAAATTACATGTAGACGAATGGAAACATTTTCCTGAGTATTAATTCAATTCTTGGGATCATGCACCGTTGTACTAGAACTGAGATTGCCTCCACAAGTCTAATGGGAGTTGTGAATTCGCACTAGAAAATACATTTAAGTTTCCATATTGACCTTGCCAATGGAAAATTGAAATCACAATTTGTGGCAATATTCCCTGTTGCTGGGAGCATTTCTCGGTGGAAAGGTACTTTCTCTCTTTCTTGTATTTGTTTTCCTTCAAAATGCATGTATGTTACCCATCTTTGACCAAAGCTAAGCAAAGATGATCTGATCAATGTTTGCTGCCTACAGTAAATTTAGAGAACAGCAGTAGACTTTATATCTTTAGTCCCTGAGGTTAATATTCTGAAATATCTTTCAATTCTGTTTCCCAATAATTTCAGAATCTTCAAGGAATTGAATGCTTCATAATTCAGTTGTACTCATAAAAGCAACTTAAAAATAACTCAAATACAATGAATTCAACAAAAAGCTATGGTCATTCAGGGTTTGTTCACTTGTTTTTAAAGTCATAAGCCCATGAGAAGTCAAATAATTTTTTTTTACAGTGTCAGGGCCTATGAGAGGCAGTCATATATCAAAAATTTATGAAACTAAAAAAAAAATAACATTGGCATTGACCTGGAAAACTTAATCATAGATTGCTCAGTCTACCTCTTAACTCAGAACACACACTTCAATATACAGGGGTTGACAAAAGTCTACTTACAGCTGTTTATATAGAAAAAGACATGTAGGTTATAATTATTGAAATAGCTTTATTAACTCAAAAAAAAGTCACAATGCAACTGTGAATTTTATCCACTCCTGTGTTGGTTTATTCATGAGAGAGAGCACACCGTGACAAGGAGTTGTTGAAATGAGTTTGTACACTAAGCAACCTCCATATAGTACCTTAGAGATTCCTTCAGCGCATATAACTGCCCTCAAACATTGTCTTGTAACTGTAAGCATTACTGAAGCGAGTGTGCTTGTATTTGCAGATAGAATTATTCACCATTCCTCTCTTATGTAATAGTAATTTTATGAACAGATTCCTGTAGAGATAAAATAAAATTGATCGTTTCTTCATCAGCTTGTCATATAAAAATGTTTCATTATAATCCAGTCTAGATGGCTTCTAGCCTCTACTGGTTTATAAGATTGATTCATTGCCCAAAACTCTTTGTCCGTGCCTAATGCCGGTCACTGCTTCAATAATTTGTTCTTGTTACGTTGTCGGTACAAGGGGAGGTTAGCACTTTATTCCTCCTCATAAACAACTCAGCATGAATATAGCTACTTTTATTTTTAAAGGCAAGTGACACATTCTAGCTACTTATTTGTTTTTCCCATTGTGTATCCATTGAGGGAAATAGTTTTGTTTTCTTTCTAAGTATAAGTAAATACTTTTGTATTTACTAAAAAAACTCTACCTAATAAAACTTGTTGGGGAGTACATATACAAAGACTTTGAAGTTTTTCTCATGCTAAGAGATAAATTTATGTTTTAGTATGAGCCATTTTTATGCTTCCTTGTGGCCTCAAAAGAAGAAAAATTTTTGTAAATAGCATCTCTTAATCTGAATGTACATTTTTTGCTACTGCAAGTGAAGATATTTATCATAATTAAAGATTGAAATTATAGGTGTGTTTTTTTTATCAAAGGAAAAATTGACTTCACAGAAATAGCCTTAAGAAAATTTTAGGGGCTCCCTTGTTGTATTAATGTTCATTTTTCTTTTAAAATTTGGCATAAACCTGCCTTTATCTGCATCCTTGGACCAAACAGCACCTTAATCCTTGTTCACTGTTCTTCCTTTGAGCCTTATATCAAATGCAACAGGCAGACCTGTCACCCATGCCTCCAAAGTAGATCCCCAATCTGATAATTTCTTAGCACCTTCACCTTTACCATCTTGGGCCACACTATCATCCCTCTCTCTGTGCTTTTCTCTGGTCCATTCTTCACTCAACACTTAAGGAGTGGGGAGGAGTGTGTCTTTAAAAAATGTAAATTGGATCGTGCCTTTTCCTCGGCTTAAGACTGACCAGTCACCTTCTACCAAGCTTCAAACAAGCTCCAAATTTTTTACCATGATCATCAGGACCCGGCTCTGTCTTCCTCTGAGCCTCACCTTTTATCTTACCCCTCTTTGCTCACAGAAAATCAGCCGCAGTCAAATTCTTACTATTTCTCACGTTCTCAAAGATGACAGGTCTCTGGGTCTTTCTCCTGCATTTCCTTCTTCCAAGAAGGCTCTTTTTCTACAACTTTTTATTGCCATAACTTACCCTTCAGGTCTCTGTTCTGATACTATCACCTCCCCGGAGAGTATGTTACTGAACACTTCATCCTCTTCCTTTGGCTTAACTTTTTACATGCCATAGAAATTACTTTTTTTTTTCTTGCCTGCTTCCCTAATTAGAATGAAGGTTCAGAAGCGCATGGACTTTGTATATTTTACTGCTGTGCCCCTCAGATCTCAAACAGTGTCTATTAGGTAATGAGCCTTGAATAAGCATTTGTTGATTGAGTAAACAAATAAGAAGAATTTATTCAATATGTGCTGCACTTTTAGAATTCCCCTTCACTTGTACTGTTTACTGAACCTTCCTTATTTACCCAATATCTTTTAGGGATTAAAAAAATAACCTGACTTTTTTTCTGAAGTATTTCTGTTAGCATTGTTAAGAGCAGAGAAATGAGCACTCAGAAAAGATTACTTGATCTGAACGGAGTAATAAAATATTGTGCAATTATAAATTTTACCTAAAACATAAATGATAACTTTTTTCATGTAGTAGGTTAATTTCTATTGTTCAAATAAGTTTTAATCTCAAAATTACCCACTTAAAAGTAAGAGTTTAAAAATATCTCCCTTTGATATTGACTTTAAGGCCATTTGTCTCTTTGGCAGTTTAAATTTAATAATTATGTAATTTGTCATCACCAAGACTGCTATTTTTTTTAAAGTATGAGTATATTTTTATTGATTTCAGAGAGGGAGAGAGAGGTAGGAACATCAATGATGAAGAGAGAATAATTGATCGGGGCCTCCTGCAGGCCCCCTACTGAGAATGGAGCTGGTGACCCAGGCATGTGCCCTTGATGGGAGTTGAATCTGGGACCCTTTAGTACCCAGGCTGATGCTCTACCCACTGAGTCAAACTGGCTAGGATACCAAGACTGTTCTTAAGTAAATATCCTATTAATAAGATGCCAATGCAAAGATTGATGAATGTCAGTCACAAATAATTCTGATGTAATTTTTTCTTTAATGTTCTCAGCAGGGACCATCTATAAATTCCAGATAAAATCACAAAGAGCCCAGATGAATAGTATTTTCTCCCCCTAATATTAAAAAAAAAACCACAACTGTTCAAAATTGTATACAAATTGGGGCTTATTTTTCTTTATCTGAATCAATCTGTCTTATGAACTTAAATCAAGGCACTTTTAATGGCTTTCCAATTCAGTCGTTATTATAAGCTTAATACAAAGAAAATGATATAATGTGATTTAATAACTACAGTATATATAATTTTATTGACCCTCCAACTCTGGTTTATTAAGAATTTAAATTATGATAATAATGATGAAAAATAGTCATGGGGATATAAGGTACAGCACAGAAAATACAACCAATAATATTGTAATAATTATGTATGGCACCAGGTGGATACTGGAAATATCAGGGGGAACACTTTGTAAAGTATATAATTATCTAACCACTATGCTGTACACCTGAAATTAATTCAAAATGACATTGAATGTAAATGGTAACAGAAAAAAATAAATAATGACAATAAGTGAAAGCAATAATAGGTTTAATTCTTGGGTATGATTAGGAAGAAAACATACTACATTTAGTAGTTGCCCTAGTACTTCTGTGTCCCTCAGTCATGTTTTTCACCCCCTAATAAGTTTATGATTGAAACATTTCCTCTTCACCAGTCCATTCTGGCCTGACACTTTAAATCAACATTCCCCCAAGTGTGTTCTGCATAACATAATCTTACAATGTTAAAACGTACTTTGCACCTAATAACAACAACAATAATGATGTTAATTGGTCAATAAACTTCGGAAATTTAATTTCTTGGCTGTAAGTTATCCCAGAGCCTTAAATATGCTGAAATGATTATACATTTCCAAGGGGAATTGACTGCCAGTTTCCCAAATTATCTGACACTGGAGCATTATTTTAAGAATATATTTTGGACAAGTGTTTCAGAAAATACTTCTGTAATTGATTGTCTGCAAACCTTTGACACTTTGTTGTGACACTTCTCTGATGGTAAGACTAATAGAGAGGATAATGATTTCAGCAGAAAGAGGTGATTATAACTATTTTCTTCTACCTTCTGTTTGATCCCTGAAATTCCAAAGCTTAGTGTTTATTATTCATTGTCAAAAATTATTTATTAAACAATAACTCGGCTTTGCAGTCCTAGGACCTTCTTCTTAGTCACAAATCCAGCGGACTCTTTCCATTCCTTATTCCATTTTATCTCTCTGGAGCACTTGATGTTATTAAGCACTCACTATCGCCTAAAATTCTTGAATTCTTGGTTCTTCTATTTCTTTGACTCTCTTCTCAGTTTCCTGTGAGATTTCCTTTTCTCTGCTCATCCCTTACATATTGTTTTCAATTTTTTGCTTGCCTTCTTTTTCCTTTCTACATTTTCTCCTGGTTTTATCTCACCCATATTTATTGCTTCAAATGCCATTATAGACTAATGATTTATAAAGCTGTACCCCTGAGATCTCTGAAACTTCCAAATGCCTACAAAAGCTCTCCAATTAGTTAACAGCCCTCTTCACTATAGTATCCACAGGCACTCCGAATTCAAGTTGCTAAAAATTATCATCCCTCTTCCCACCGCCCAACCAACTTCCTGCTTCTTGGTATTTCTTATCTTTATTCAATGTTGAGTTCACAAAAATGATAATCGAGTGTGATATGATGAGGAAAATATTTAGTTTGGAAACAGATTGCTTGAGTGTGAATTCTATGGCTGAGTTAATGACTTATAGAACCCTGGACAAGTCAGTTTACAATTTTGGATCTCAGTTTCCTTGTATATAAAATATTAGATAATCCTATGCTTGCTTCTTTGTTGTGATCTTTATGATTTCCCTTCATTCTTGGACGGTTTTAACTCCTAGATTATTGGCCTTCTCTCTAATGCTATCCTTTAGTGATTTCATCTGCTTGTCCATTCTCCCTTTTATTTAATTTTCAGAATTTCCCTGCTCCAATGGTCACGTTCTTAGCATACCTCAGCCAATTGTTGCAGGGTTGAATAATAGACCTGTCACTACGAATAAAGCGATCCCTCTAAAAACTTAATTCCAGCACCCATTCAAGAGTCTTACTGCATCAACCCTTCAACTTCACCGGGGTGGACAACTAATTGATCCAAATTTTTGTCTAGCCTCCCAAAATTACTTCTCACCTGGAAGAGTCAGTTCTCTAGCCAAGCCTTGTGGAATTCCCTTGCATACACCTTGGAATATTTTACCCTTCTCTTCTTTGTACTCATTTGGCAAAACCCCTACTCTGGTTGAATTTAATTTCCTGCCTGACCAAATACATACTTTGATGCAGATAACCAAGCTGGAGGAAAACATACAATCATCTAACATAGCAGTCACCAGTTGGTGGTCCATGATGTCCTAAAGGTTGGTGACCACTAGTTTAAGGAAACCTTTGGAGCAGCAGTTGCCAACGGGTCAATTTCCCCTTACTGTAATCCTATATAATAAAGAGCTAATATACAAATGGTAGATATACCCTCATGCCGTCATGTTGTAATGTCTCAGACATTCAACACTGGGGAGAGGGGAATGAGGACCAGCCAGGCACAAATGAGCTTGCAAGAGAGGAATGGGGACCAGCCAGGCTGTGGCCTGGGAGAGGGACAAGCCACCTGCCCTGCAGTCCAGGTAGCAGTGCCTGCAGTTGTGGCTAAGGAAAGGGACAAACCACCTGTCCCATGGTCCCAGGCACCTGTGGCCTGGGAGAGGGAGAAGCTGCCCACATCCATGGTCCCCTGTGGCTGTGGCCAGCCCGGGTGAAGCCGGCCTGAATCCTGGGTGCTTGTGGCTGGCCAGAGGGAGGGAAGCCCGGATCTCAGGTGCCTGCAACCAGCCAGAGGAGGAAATTCTGGGTCCTGGGTATGGAGCAAGGAAGAGGTGGTTAGGGGTGATCAGGCCAGCATGGGATAGACTAGGGATGATCAGACCATTGGGGAGAAAGTTACGGACATTCAGGAAGGCAGGCAGAAGGGTTAGGGGCAAACTGGGAGGCAAGCAGTTAGGGGCCAGAGGTCCCAGATTGCAAGAGGCAATCAGATATCCACCAAGAGGTCCCAGATTGCAAGAGGCAGTCAGATATCCCCCAAGGGTACCAGCTGGGCTAAGGACTTCCACTCTGCACAAATTTCATGCACCAGGCCTCTAATATATATATAAAAGGCTAAGCAACCATCCAACCATCAGACCAGTAGCTATGATGTATATTGACCATCAGGGGGCAGACACTCAATGCAGGAGCTGCCAAGCTGCAGTGACTTGGCAGCAGCAGTTCTCAGATGACACACCCCAGAACCAGAGAGGAGGGAGCCCAATTCTGGGGTGAATCACCCAAGAATGGCCCTCTTACAATCCAGAACCACTCAGGGGATGTTGGAGAGCTGTCTCAGCCCTATCCTTGCTGGCCAGGCCAAGGGACGCCTCCTGTTGGAGGGACCCTGCTCACTCCACAGACGACCTTTGAGCCACAGGCCCCCAGATGCAGCCATCCAGGGAGGGATCATGGGAGGTTGGCTCCAGATCATGTCCTGCCCATCTCACCCAGTACCACCCTGCCAGCCACCTTCTAATTAATTATCTTTCAATGTGCATGAATTTGTGCACTGGGGCACTAGTTATAATATAAGCTCCATGCGGACAGGAATTTATTTTCCTTTTTGGTTTTCTAATATATCACTTGCATCTGGATAGTGCTTTGCATACACTAAGTGCTCAATAAATATTTGTTGAGTGAATAAATGAAGTATCTGTGCTTATCGTTCACATTTCACTTATTCAAACTGTAAATATGTAATCCATTTCTTCCACTGTAAAGAGCCCATATATTTTAGAAGAGACCCAATATATTTTTAAAAGGATATATTAGTAATGCTTTGTGTTGTTTTTTATTCAAGGAAGCCCTAAGCATATTTGCAAATTATTGAATCCAAAGTTCGTATTTTCACTTTGACTATGGAGCTTTTATGTTAATGTGTGATGATTTGCAAGAATCATGGCATTTTCTTGCTTTAAAGCTTTGACATAATTATATCTTTAACTAATTCATTATGTACCAGGGAAGTGTAGGCTAGAATGTTACAATATCGGTGCTTTAATGATGAGAGAAGGCCAGCAAGACTCCATTACCCATAACAACATGAAGCTCTTCTTTTCATCTTTAGGTGACCGAAGGTGATTATTTCTTTTGTTTATATCATTTTTATCAGAGTTTATCACGGAGGTAAAGAGCATGCACAAGTATTCAAGTTAGATGAAGATAATTCAGGAAGAATTAGATATAGCTACACCCAGAACCCCATAGGATCCTTCAACTTCCTCCAGATTAAGGAATTTTAAACTCTATTTAGAAGCAAACGAGCTTGAAACAAGATTTGAAATATTACTTGTCAATTAAAGCTTTCAACTAGGTTGAGAAAGAAAACAACTATGATATGCAATCTTAATCATTAAAATGATACAAAAAAAGCTTAGGGAAATAGGAGGAGCATCAATGAAATCCATACAAGTCCTATGAAATAAGACAAATTCTTTAAGTGGAAGAATTTACTGGAGAGAAAAAGAGATATAATGACAGAGATTGAGACCTAAAGACAATATAGCAAAAGTTACTATGGGAATAATTTTTTTTAAGGGGAGGTCATATTATTTGTATTGTTTTTACGTACATAACAAATATTTCACAGTTGAAACACACTTTCAGTTTAAAAAGTGAGAAGTTAAGACAGATTTTAAAATATGGTGAATTGTACATCTAAAGGGCATAAAACCCAAGTTCTGCATGAAACTGTCTTTGTTGTATGTGACTTGTTAGTTATAATAATTAACAGATGACTAGGAAAGAGTTCATCAAATAATGTTTATCTCTGAAAGCTATTTTCATCTACTGATAAAAAAAATTTACTTATCTATGACCAAACTGATTCTTTGATGTTCTTGGATGCCATATACTTAGGACATCTGTCTTTTATTTTTTAGGAATCAGAGTTAGATTGATTTTTAGTTTATGCCCATAAGACTCATCAAGCTCACAGTTTCCATCTCTTCTTCCTTTGTGCCAAATAATGATAACAGCAACAACATTAATAATAATAATATCAGCAACTACACATGTCATCCTAGAGGATATCAAAGAGCCAGTTTTGGCCTGATCTCACAGGCGAGGCCGAGGGACCCCACTGTTTCAGGAATTCGTGCACCAGGCCTCTAGTCTATAGATAATATTAAAATATATCTAAATGTGCAATTCTTTTTCCTAAAAATGAGCATGTTCATAAATTAAATGAAGAAATTTTGAATATATTCAATGGAGATTTTCACACCTATTTGAGTAATGATCCCATCGATTCAAAAGATAATAATGAAAAGAAAAATGTTCCCATAGAATTTCTTAATAGTATTACTCCTTTGGGAATGCCGTGTCATAAACTAAAATTAAAAGTAGGTGCAATCATCAGGCTACTGAGAAATCTAAATAGTAAAGGGGATTTTTGTAATGGTACTAGATTTATTGTCAAAAGATTGCAACCTACCATAAGTGAAGCTGAAATATTAACAGGATCTTGCAAGGAGAGGTTGTTCTGATTCCAAGAATTGATTTGTTCCCATCTGACATTGGCCTCCCAATTAATTTAATTCAAAGATAGTTTCCTGTGATGCCAGTCTTTGTGGTGACTATTAATAAATCACAAGGAAAAACTCTAGACAGAGTAGGAATATTCCTACCTGAACCCATTTTTGGACATGGTCAGTTATATGTTGCTTTCTCTCGAATTCAAAAAGCATGTGATGTTAAAGGTAAAGTTGTAAGTACTTCATCACAAGGTAAATTAGTCAAGCACTCTGAAATTGTTTTTGCTCTTAATGTGGTATACAGGAAGATATTAGAATAATTTTAATCAATTTATCAGTGGTTTTTATCAGTGTTGTTTTTATATCATGTTTTTACATTATGTTTATGTTGTTTTTATGTTATGTTTTTGCTTTCATATCATGTCTTTGTTATTATATCTTGCTGTTATTGTTTATTAATCAATTTATATATTATTTTCATATACATTTTACTCATTTTCTTTCATCTCTGACACTTCTATTATAGAGAAAGGGCAAGTAGCAATATTAAAATATTTCTTCTAATTAATTTCCTTTCAGTGTGTCTGAATCCTGGCACTGGGCCACTAGTATTATCATAAAAGATCAACAGTCCATTGCTTCATGCTGGTAGCAGTGAGCTCTGAATGAGTAAAGGAAGAAAAAAAGGTGGTCAGAGGATGATTGGGCATCAAGTTATCTTCAAAGATAAAAAAATCGCACAACTTACCCTAGCCAGTTTGGCTCTGTGGATAGAGTGTCAGCCTATGGATTGAAGAATTCTGGGTTTGATTCTCGGCAAAGGCACATGCCTGGGTTGCGGGCTTGATCCCCAGTAGGGGCATGCAAGAGGCAACTAATCCACGAGTCTCTTTCATCATTGATGTTTCTATCTCTTTCTCCCTTTTCCTTCCTCTCTGAAATCAATAATATATATACAGTGGTACCTCGAGATACGAGTTTAATTCGTTCCATAACCTTGAGGCATGGGAAGCTGTGAGATGCTCGAGTCTCGGTAAACTGGTGGGTTGTGTGCAGCCGGCTGATCTGCGCGATTACTCCTATCTCAAATGTTGCTTGTCTTTCAAAGCAAAAATCACTCGCTTGAAGGCTCGTATCTCAAAAATCTCATATGTTAGGGCACTCATATCTCGAGGTACCACTGTGTGTGTATGTGTGTGTGTGTGAGTGTGTGTGTGTGTAGTCACACAGTTTAAAAGGCCAGCTAAGATCATGCCACTTTGCCAGGGTCCTTGCTGGAGGACAGGAGCAAGTTTAGATTTCTTATTGTGTACACAGGGAGATGGGCTGCCCAGCATCCCCTCCACAGAAAGCCTTGCTGCCTGTGTGTAAGGTAGCAACAGACTCCAGCCATCGCCCCTTCAGCTCTGCCCCAGCTGCAGAGGGTGACCTTCCCTAGAGAAACCTCCTTCCAAATCGGCCTTATGATAAATAGAGGAGTTCAGATAATTATTTCAAGACAAACAACTGTACTTTTTATTTTGTATTAAAACTATGTATACTCAGATATTCTCTTTGATTTCTGGATTTTGGTGTAGATAAATTATTTGGATAAGCTTGTATTATGTAGTACCTATCCCTAAAGTATCTAAATAGCAAGTGTATGGGAAATACATCCATGTCTGTTGTCCTTCAATGATTATTTTGACATTTTTGCCAAAAAAAAGTTCTTGATGTTGAGATTTCCTGTTCCTAAATTTGCAAAAACTGGAGCTGGTTTGTGAACATTCATGCCCAGTTTACCTGAGCACAAGTCTTCAAGGTCCCGCTGAAAACAGTTGAGATTTGTTTATCACTCATATCTATTCCTGTTTGGCAATGGCAGAAGTCAAGAAGTCAAGGCATCAAGGCTTCCTTTGTGCTTTATTTTCAATAGTTTTCTCCATTCCATCTTGTCCTCATTCCAATTGTCCCCTTTGAACTTATGAAATCAGCATGATACCTAAACTTACCATGGAATAAAAAGAAAATGAGAGAAGACAGAAGATAAATGAGTAGAAAACCAGAAAATTATTATCCAAAGAACAAATTGAAGTGACTACAAAATAACAAAAAGCAGATGGATATTAATTAAATATAACTGGCTCTTTCTGGAAAATTCAAGAAAAAGTCAAAACTCTACTGGATAAATTATGACTTACCACAATTATTTTCTGAATGCAAACAGAAGGCAATCATTTATGTTTACTGCCAGACTTTTAGTTTCAATAAATGTAGATGTTTCCCATTTCCCTCTTAGAAATCACCCAAAACCCACAAGGAGAACAAGAAACAAAGCAAACGCTGTACTTGATGAGTCTAGAAATAATTAAAAACCCAAATCTGGACGTAAGTGAAAGGGCTACCAACAACAGTGAAGGTCAAACCGGTGTGTTGGAAGCTGTGAAAAGAAGATATTCCCTCAGCTCCACATTCTCAGAAAATGATGTCAAAACTTACTCTTAAAACAAAACAAAAAGGTGCCCTAGCCAATGTGAACATTGTCCAGTCCACTGGTTGGATGCTCAGTCCCCACTAGGATGCATGCAGGAGGCAGTTGAGTGATATCTCTCCCCCCACCTCTCTCTCTCCCTCTCTCTCTCTCTCTTTTAGAAAGGTGATTTTTAAAACAAATAACACCTTGATCATGACATCAGGAAAAGTGTAAGAGATCTGGTGGTGGGAGTTTGTCTACCCCCAATATGGCTCTGTGGAGCAGAGGAGACCGGGCTGAATGATAAACCACAGGCCCAGGTGTGCAGGAAGTACACTATCTGTGAGGCAGCCTAACAGAGTCCCTCCACCTGATCATCCAGCCCCTCAGAGCTAATCCTCATTGGTCTTTGGGGACAAACACCACAAGAATACACATGTGCCTATCTTGAGGCATACAGAAAATGTCCGCTGCTACGAAATAATGCCTGGCCCCTGTTTTTACATGAACTTCTAGTAAATAGCTGATCTAGGAAGAATGTACCTAATTTAAGTATGAATAAAAATAAAAAGGAACCAAAACAGATATGACACAGAATGATGTAAGAAAAAATGGAGGACAGGAATATCAAAAATAAAAGGCAAGGAAACGAAAAAGCATAGTGCCAGGAAATAGATTAAAATACAATCAGCTTATTGGTGAAAATGTCTTTAAAAAATTAAAAGAACATTATCAGGTATATAAGAATTCAGGATGGTGAGACAACCAAAGGAGATAAAACATGAGCTGGCAGAACTCAAGCAAGAAAAAACTATTACAGAAATAAGGCCAAGAAATATACAGAAAGCAAGTGAAATACAGAGAGTCATAATACAGAACGGTACTGAGAAAACAAAGAACGTAAAATGTACGTAAGAGAACAAAATAATAAAAATATTTTAGAAGTTAAAAAAATGAATATAGATAAGCAAAAGAAAGAGAATATGTACATAATTGGTGTTCATAATAAAAGTAACTAAAAGAATGAGGACAAGAAAACTTCCCAGAAAAAAAATAGTTGAAGCTACTGACTAAGAGCACATTGCATCCCAAACAAACAAACAAACAAAAAGATCCCAGAATGCTTTACTTTGAGATATGACCTGGTGAAATGTTGGCATTCTAAAATACAGAGTCCAACATCAGGGCAACAAATGACAATGACAACACAACAATCCAAAATTTATGGGACACAGTGAAAGCAGTCTTGAGAGGGAAGTTCATAGCCCTACAAGCCTACTGCAAAAAAAACAGGAAACAATGGTAATAAATTACCTAAACCTACAACTCAAAGAGCTTAGAAGGAGAGCAACAAGTAAAATACAGAGTCCTTTGAACCTGTAGGCATCATGATCATATCACCTATAATGGGAAAACAAGCCAGCTAACCTCAGAAATCTACAAAGAAATATTCAACTCAAAATAGCATTGGAATAGTACACTCAGAGAACACAAAAGAAGAAAGTGGCCCAGACATTGTCTTCAAGGCAAACCATTGTACAAGTTGAAAGGCCATTGAAAAAAAATTCTGAATATGCAAGAGCCCAAATAATATATTTTCCATCAGATCTTCTAAAATAGATTTCACTATACATGTGAAGCAAATCATCATGCTGTATACCTTAAACTTACACAAAATTATGTCAATAGGGCTGGAAAATAAAATTAACTTATGTTAGAGAGCAAACTTTGACCAACCAAGAGATACCTGGAACACCATAGCAAACTGATGGGCAATGAGTATTAATAGCTTTTATCAGTAGAAATTTAAGCTGAAAAGAAGTGGGAATTATAGTTAAATATAGAAATGATTTTAAAATAGCAATAGCTGGAAGTAAAAAAGAATGGGAGATAGGATAAAGGTAGGCCATTTTCCTCATTGATTATTGTATTTAAAGATAATTATGTGATATCATATGCATTTATCACCACTATAAATATAAAAGTCAAATATTTAACTAAAGAAATATTTTTATCTCTTCTTTTATATCACCAAATTCCTCTGAAATGAACATTTTTGTGCCTGCTAAGTTTAGATTGGGAAATCGATATTTAACATAAGTGACTTAACTAGGGCCAAGAAGCTAATAAGTGGTATCAAATCCTATGATTACCAAGTTCTGTTTACTTTTGGGGGTTAATATCTTTGAAGTCAGTACTGGCAGCGCATAGCATAATGGAAAAGAATACAGGCTTTGGTAGAAATTCCAGCTTTAGCATTTATTTGCTATGCGATCTTGGAAGAGTTAGTTTAACCTCTCTGTGCCTTGGTTCCATTTATAAAAGGAATGTAATAAAAGTATCAATGTCATGGGTTTGTTGTTGTTGCTGCTGCTATTTTTTAAAATAATTTAAGAAAAATTTTGAAAATAAAGCTCTGAGTTCATATGCATGCAAACCTTGAACTAAAGGCTTTAACCTAAATTATTAAACCAACAAAGTATTAAAAGCAATATGGATATTGTATAATTTAGGGAAATTACATAATTATAATTTATGTAATTAAGTAAATGATAAGGATTTTTAAATATTCCAAAAAAATCAGTCGAAGGCAGCAGCTTTGTACTTCCTATTTTCTTTCCAAAATCTTTTTATGCTTATTTTCCCACAGTTGTGATCAAATAATATGACATTATATACATCATATATATTTTGCCACATTATTCGAAATCCTTAAATGTAATTTTAATAGTTGTATAAAATTTAATTCTACAAATAGGGTATCATGTCTGACTATTCTTCTTTTGGTATAATGAATACCATTTTTAAATAATCATTTTCTTTATTTGTAAATAGAGGCCCAATGCACAAAATTTGTGCACTGGGGGAGAAGGAGGGGAGGTGTGTCCCTTTTGCCCAGCCTGCACCCTCTCCAATCTGGGACCCCTCAGGGGTTGCCTGATTGCTGGTTTAGGGGTCTAAACCATCAGTTGGACATCTCTCTCACAATCTCTGGTCCTAACCACTCACCTGCTTGCCTGCCTGCTTCCCCCTTAACTGCTCCCCTGCCAGCCTGATCACCCCCAACTGCCCTCCCCTGCTGACTCAATCGCCCACAACTGCCTTCCACTCATGCTACCCACCTCCTCTGCTGGGACCCGCCTCTGCTGTGCGCATTGCCATCTTGTGATCTTGTGGCAGCCATCATGTGATGATGTCATGCATGAGGGCCATCTCTGCTTTTATTAGAATAGATTATTTACTTAGAGTAGGGCCCCAAAGATACAATTAACTGGTCAAAAATTACTAATGTTTTAAAAACTTTTGACATATTTACAAATTTCTATGTGACAAATCATGTAACATAATTGAAATAGTACTGAAGTCACAGAAGAATACTTCATATATTCATATATATATATGTATATATATTTCATATACACATAGTCTCTTTTTAAATGTAAAATTTTACATTTTAATCACATCTATTTATCCTTTTGTTTATAATTTCCTTTAAGACTTTTCATTTAATGATACCCTTTCCTGGCTAGATATCTAATTTCTTCATTTAATACTTTTAAACCTAGAACTCAGATTATGTTTAATACCACATGATTTAGCAACATGTTTCTCTAATATTTGACTTCTGCTAATGGGGCTAATGATCTAGATAAAAAATTAAAGTTATTAAAATTAGTTTAGACTTAATCACAATTTTCTATGTCTCTAGGTCAAGACAAAAAGTACTTAAAGGAGTTGCTAAATATAGAGGGCTATATTCCAAGATTACTAAGATATCATTTTTTATTTTGTTTTCTAATCAAATAAATAATGGCCTCAAAAATCAAGAGATGTGAAATTTTAGGGAAAAAAAATTGTAAGAAGTTAGGTTGTTTTCAATTCTTAATCTTTAACTCTGGCATATAAGAGAGGAAATGAGGGCGACTTACTAGTTTGTAAAAAAATATTGATAAGTGGCTAAGGTTCATTTATTCCATTGTTTATAGAATCATCTTGGTAGAATTTGCTGAACTAAGAAGGCCTTTTAAGGATTATATACTCCAGCTACCTCCTATTATTATGTTGTAGTGTTACATACAGTTCAAAATTTGAGTTCAATGCCTGAACATGCCCAGAAACTTTACAGAAAGGAAAACTTGCCTTGTTTTCAGACAAAATAATCCAGTCAGCCATTCATAAACTAACAATAAAGTAAAATTGAGCAACCATTATGGTTGCCATAGCAAATCCACATAACAACAAAAAAATTGGGTAGGTAATAGTGATCACACTATTGTCCCTGTGGAACAAGCCTTTGTCTGAACCAGTTTTGCTGTATTAACAAATTGCTTCAAAGAAGAATAGCAAAATGACAAGATAGCTTGCTAGTTCCACATGACTCACTCTCATACCGCTTTTCTGTTATGTATATATTTGAAAAATGGTTAGCTTATCGGTAAAATGTTTGTTATAGTTTTCAAAAATGCTGAATTAAAAGGGAGAATTAGAAAATCAAGGATATTAAATAATTTCTCTAAGCCCTTGAGCCACAAAGCTTTTAGGATTTATGTTGAATCATATTTCTAGTCACTGCACCATAATAACTAGCATTTTAGAAGGAAGGGTAATTTAGTGCTGAGAATATTTTTGTATGTCTTATTGCATAAAATAACTTGATTAACTTATTTAACAAATATTTACTGAGCCAGACCATGGAGATACATTGACAATGTAAGCAAAAAAAAACTTCTATCCCTAATTCATATGAGAACACTGTTCTAGATCTTGACTGTGATGATGGCCACAAAACCTACACACATGATGCAATTGCATGGAACTAACACATGCACACACAAAAGTGAAGTGAGTGAAATCTGAATCAGGTAGATAAATAGTGTCACTATCAATTTTCTGATTGTGATATTATGCCATTTTTCTGTAAGAGGCTACCCCTGGAGGAAACTGGGTGACTGGTATCAGGATCTTTTTGTATTATTTCTTACAACTGCATGTGAATCTTTAAAAACATTTTTTTTAAATTTCTTACCCTCAGAGTTTAAAGTATAGTGGCCAGAGACAGACAAAAAAATAACAAACATGGGTTAAAAAACAAACAACAAGCCAAACAGTGTTGCTCAGTGGTTGAGTGTCAACTCGTGAACAGGAGGTCACTGGTTTGATTCCCAGTCAGGGCACATGCCCGTATTTCTGGCTAATAGGGGGGCGGAGGCAGCCAATTGATGGTGTTTCTCTCTCCCTCTCCCTTTCTCTCTCTCTAATAAAAATAAATAACATTAAAAAAATAACAAACATAGTAAACAAATAAACTACATTGCAGGTGAGAAAATGATTAAGCATTATAGAAAAAAAAAAAAGAGGTAGGGTAAGAAGAACCAGGAAGGAGAACGTGGTCTATGAAGAAGATGATATTTGAGCGAAGACTTAGGAGCCTGAAGTTTGCCTATGGGAAAAGCATTCAGTGGAGGGAACAGCCAGTGCCAACTCTCTAAGGTGGGAATGAATGAGCCTGGGTGTTTAAGAAGCTACAAGGGGCCTTCAGGCTGGAGCAGAGGTGGCAGAGGAAGAACAGCAAGTGATGAAGTCAGAGAATTATAAGGAACCAAAGACTGGAGGACTTTGAGCCATTGTAAGGGCTGTGGCTTTTTCTCTGAGTTGGAAAGTCTTTGAAATATCTCTGGAGAGAGCAGCATATTTGTCAAGAATCACGCCGGCTCCCGTTTTGAAAACTGAGTATAGGGAAATAAGAAGCAGAGAGACCTGTCAGGATGCTAAGGCAGGCATCCAACGAAGAAAAAAATAATTGTTGACAATGGAAACTATGACAAAATCTAGCGGTTTACTGCTTCTGTACACTAACTCACACATCAGTGCCTAATATGACAATTACAGTTTCCCCAGACTCACAATATATTTGCAAGGGGAGTTATACATAAGTAGATTATGCAAGGCCTCATGCGCACAAGTTGCAAATTTTGCTCTTTACAATGGGAAATCATAAAAATCCTGTTTGCAGATGGCAAGCCTTTCTTTTATCAAATACCGAAGTGCTTAGTAAAAGGGTAGCCATTTCTGAGTCAGAAAACTTCTGCTACTCTGACTGCATCTATTCCCATCTGCTGGGAGATTTGCAGGCTTCATCCCTGTCTCTCACCTGAAGGAAGCTCCCAAGGTCAGGGCTGCTGGCTGGGTATCTCTGGCTCCCTCTACTGACTCGATCCACCAAAAACCAGAATCACCAGCCCTGTGTAATTAGAAAGAAAAATCAAGAGGGAAAAAAATGTCTTCTGTAGTTTCCAAGTGTGGTGATTTCCCAGGTAAACATGTTTAAAGCTTTTGAAGGACCCAGACGCCTGCTCTGCCTATAGTTTAGAAACTGAATATTTTTATAAACCGAATACCATAAATACTGAGCCCATTGTACTATACAGCCTACGCTTTATCTCTGTCATCTTACTCTGTCATCTTCAGGTGCTTTATTGATGATGTATATGGTTCCTAAACAATATCTCTTTTCAATCGTTAAAATATATACACACAGTTTGCAAAGACAACAGGAAATTTTGAAACAATTCTATCTGTTCAGCATTCCAAAAGCAGAGGGTTGAAAACGTGTTTATCCTGACGCTCTGCCAGCCAGGGAGAAAGTTTTAATACAATTAAATGTGACCAAACGCTGAAGCAGAAGTAAAATGCACGAGGGGGTAGAATAAAATAAAAAAAGCAGCATTCTACTTAAAGAGCTCTGGAAAGTAACAGAAAAGGCTGCGGATGCAAATATTGGAGGGTCTTCTATTTTCTTTCCAGCAACACAATATTGACCAGGAGACCGTTTCCTCATCAGATCCCGGATAGGAAACGCACTACTAATTCTATGAAAACCTCCACATGTTAACATCTCTCAAGCACGGCCTTCTGTTTGCCTGTTCCCAGCCATCACGGCAGGGGGAGTTGCCTTCTACATGAAGGTTTTCTTCAGCCAGAAAGGATTTCATAGGCTAGAACGTTTCCTTATGCTTTTCTAGGTGGCACAATCCTCCTGAAGAAGAAAGCTAAATGAAGATTTTAAATGTTTCTGTAATGTCCTACCCTGCACAGCCTTATTTAATCTATAAAAGTAGCACCTAAATCTGACTTTCTCATATACTAAAGAGGAAAGATCACATTTAACACTCAAAGCTGCGAATTTCGCAAAATCAGTGTTTTTATACATGAACAATAACTTAGTTATGCATCAGAGGTTTATTCGCACGTTAATTTTGTAAATTGTTTATTAATTTAAAGTACAATGATAACGCATTACATGAAGAGTGATATAGGCTGAGGTTTTAAATTTGGAGCAATAAAATATTGCACCCTTTGAACACATTCATATGGCGTCTATATGGACAACAGATCTTCAAAACCTTTTGACACGTTAAATGCCTGGCCTGTTTTGTCTTCTGGATGCAAAGTATAGTGTCAGTCACCAGTGACTGACTGGGTGCTTAATGTGTTAAATGCTGGAAATAAGGACTTATTTTTAAAATTGTTATACAAAGTGCTTCCCTTGGCTTATTCAGCACCTGCTATTTATAGCATAATTGAGCTTTTATTTTCCAATTTTAAGTGATCAAAAAAAAAGAAGAAAATGTCACTTGCTATTTCCCTTTCTATTAATTATATTCCTCCTCAGTGTAAGAAGCATGCTTGATGATGTCTATATCTGGATAAATCTTTTACAATTCAGTGCCCAAAGTCTGCCATTTAGCTCTATTGCAAAAGAAAAAAAAATGCTTTGATCTTTGTAGTTTAAATGTATCTCTTCTCCCTCTTAGCTGATGTCCAAGTTAACACATTACAGCAACCTGCTCCTGACCCTTCTCTCAGCCCCAACCCCATTAAAACAAAATTAATCCAATGCACTTCCGGCTGCCAGCCACCCTCCTTGTGTGTAGTCATTATCACATGACACTTTTCTGCAGTCTCCACAGTGACTCAATTTTCAAGATGTAACTCCTAAGTGGTTGTTATTACTAGGGTCGCATCCCCTTATAATCTCATAATTACTCCCTTGCTGACTTGATTAACATCTGTTCTGTTCCCTCACCTTGCAGCCTATTGTACATAGGTTCCCCAATTTGGAATCTTTCCTCCCACACCCTTTCTTCTCTTGAATTCTTGTCATCATTCGCTCTGCAACCTCCTGCTGCCTACAGTATAACTTTGCAAACATTGCCCTCATACTCGCCAAAACAAAACCTCATTTTATTTTAATTTCTCAGAAAACTAAACCCATATGCCTTACATAAGATCCTTTATACCTCCCATCCACCAATCTATCCTCTCATTCTGCCTCTCACAGAGAAGTTCTGTTCATTCACAACTCTCAAACGCAGAGGCTCAAAGTTAGGAATCCAAGGGGTTACAGTCTGAAACTGGCAAAGCCTACAGTGCAGAATTAATCCAGGGTTTTAGTTCTGACAGATCAGCAACACATCTTCTCTCACCAGATTCTCTACATATTCTCAAATTATGCTGGGAAACCAAAGCAAAACAAGAAGTATCAATAGCTGTTGTGGTGAACTCATCTTGACTGTCATATAAGCAATCTTCTCTGCTAATAGAGGAACAAGCAGGAAAATGGCATTTGAGTAGCAATTGCATCACTATTCTCAGAAATTACCAAAGGTGAAGTGACAGTAATGTTTTAAGGGAACACATAAGTTCAGCCATGACAGCTTCATGAGTTGCTAGATAATGAAAGCACATTCATTCAGACTTGCTTATCCAGTTTTAAATGAAAGCATAATTTCTCAAGGAGAATGATAACTCTTGAACACTTTCATTTTATTTTTTAAAAAGCTATTAAATTTTCATAAGGCTCATCTACACTAATAAAAGAGTAAGATACAAATTGACTGTACCTTTGTGACGTCCACCAGCCAATCAGGAGTGATTATGCAAATTAATCTAACAAAGATGGCGAGTTAATTTGCATTTGCAAGTGCCTCGGGGCTGCGTGGGAAGGTGGAAAGGCCACTCCAGCCAGAGCAAAGGCAGTGCAGACAGCCAGGGGAAGGAAGGCCCATTCTTGCACTAATCTTTGTGCATTGGGCCTCTATAGTTAAAGAATAAAAAGCAAAACCATAGCACCCAGTCATCTGTTCTTAGTTGGCTTTGTTCTGCATTTATTCCACCTGAGACTTGGTAGCAATAACTCTCATTTAATCTCAAACTACTTTATCTTGTCATGTACTTTCTGGAAAAATAATATTTACAATGAAAATACTTACTCATACGTTTCTCTGTTTTTGTCATTTTACTCTGAATATATCCAGGTACTTCAATGCTATATTAATTAGACACTTGCTGTTGTAATACAGAGACTGTTCTATGTGTCAGTGCCAAGGTAGGAAGGAGCTGTTGTTGAATGGGATATTCCTTAAATTATACATCTTCTGAATCCCCCAACACAGTATTCTGTACATAATAAACTTATCTTTAATGATAATGTGTTGTGCACCTGCAAATTTGTTTGATATTTGTTCTCTAATCCATCCATTCGTTTTTTCATGTGATTATTATTAAATCATGACTTTGTATAACCTCTTAACCACACACACACTTCTTTTGGAATTCTCAACCTTATATTCAAGACCTACCACAATCAGTTCTTTGTTGACTTCCTGGTCTCGTCTCTCTGTAAATCTCTACACAAGTCAGCAATCCCAGTAAAAGACACAAGGAGAATGGTTTTCCACCTTTCCAGAGTCTTGGGTTTTGAAATTCTCTAAGACTTCTTTTTAAACATTAAAGACAGGATACTAGACAACACAATGTTGATAAAACACTCCAAGTTTCTTTATTAAACAAGGACACCAGCCAAAGTCAGCAACCAAAGCAACAGGTCAACAAAGCCTGGAAGGTCTCTCTTCTTTGCTCTATGTCTTAACGACTTTATTTGCATTGAATGCCATTGCTAAGGCAGAGATCCTCTTGGCAGAGCAAATAGGGGAATGTGCAAAGAAAGCAATTTTGACAAAGCCTTAAGCAGACTTGGTCAAAAACCCGCAATCTCTAGGCTACACTCATTCTTACAGTTAAAAAATCTGCAAACCAGACTAGAGTTCTGCATGTTTATTCTATTGTTTTGTCTCTCCTCCCCACAAAGTCGGGCTGACCTCTGGGCAATGATTTCTAGGTTTATTTTCTTAACTTTTCTTCATTTTCACCAGCTAACCTGGGTATTTTTCACCTCATCTTGTTCAACAAATTCATATTGTGGTAAAAATATACCACTCAACACATGCATTAGTTTGGGATCTCCCTAAAAACAGAATCAGTTATTTAGTTAATTTGGAGAAAGAAAGGTATTCTAATTTCGTAAGAAACTAGCTTGCAAGGCAGTTTTGTGTGCTGAAAAGTCACAAGACCTGCAGTTGGCAAAATGGCAAGATGAGAATTTATGGTTTAGTTTTGGTGCAAATCCAAAGGTGTGATAACTAGGAGAACTAATGGTGTTAAATCCAGTCCAACTCCAGATCCAAGGACAAAAGACTGATGTCTCAACTAAAGAACAATTAAACAGAAAAAGCTATTTCTTTCTTATTCATCCTTTTGTTCTACTCAGGTCAAGAGGTGAAGAAGCTGAGAGTTTTAGGGAGCATAAAGCAAACATTAAGCCCTGCCATGTGTGGGGACTACAGATATTTTGTTGGGTCCAAAAAAAAACCCAGAACAAATCTGTTTTAGACACTTAGGAGATAATTCTATCTGTGATACATCAACCTTCAAGTTGCACTATATTTGATGAAGTAAACTTTTAAAATGATTCACTGGTTATGTTTTTCATTTCAGTTGATGATTAAAACAAGTATAGTTTTTAAGAGTGTAACAACATAATTCAGGGTATTGGTGCTTCTCGAGATTACATTCTGAGAGTATCAGATTCTATCCAAAGAATGCTGCTTACTTTTATTCAGGAAAACTGTGTTGACTCCATAGAGCCTAGCCTTATCCTAGGTTGGGCCTTGGCATCTGTGATTCCATAACGTCCATGTGTGATCTCTTATTGCACTTACTAGTTAGTATATTATTGTATTAGTCTGAACTCTTGAAGGTTCATGGAAGTGAGGCTAGGAATGTCTGTATGTAAGTGATCCAATGATTTCATGATGACCTGATCTCTTTCCATTTGTTATTTATAGTTCCCTGTCTGTTGCCCTCATCCTGAGCCTAGCCCTCTCTAGCCCAAATTTGCAATTCAAAAGAAGGAGAGATCTTGTCTTTCCTGGTATTCAGAAATCAAATTTTATGAAATGTTCCTGAATGGAATTATTTGATTCATGTTTTTTGAATGTTTTTTTCTTTCTTGAACTAATCTCTGAGTTCCATGAAGAAAACATGGAGTGACGAAACAGTTGTTTTTCCAACATTCACTGTGCAGACAAATGTGTCACTTCAAGTATTTTATGAATATTTTATTATGTCCCTGTCTCCTCTAATGGGCTACATGCTAGAACAAAGGTTGTATCTTATTAATCTTTATATATGCAATAACTAGTACAATACCTCACCTATAGTTGAGGTTCAATAAATGCTTATTGCATAAGTATGATGTAAAGCCATGTAAATAACCATCTGGGAAGAAAAGAGAGAGGATAGACTTCACTGAAATAAGTCCCTAAGCACATCAGAGCATGTGAGCACAGGGGTTGCCAACACCAGACAATGTGCAGAGGATCAGGAGTATTAAGAATAAGTAGCTCTTAACCTTTAAATCAATTTGAAAATGTTTCTAAGAGGATACACTGCCTTATTACTTAGCTGATATCAGTCTGAGAGGTTTCATTTAAATTCAATGTCTCTCTCTCTCTTTAATAACAGATAAGAACGCTCAGGGGATAATTAAAATTATACCACCTCCCTCTAGTTTTGTGGCAATTCTCCACTGAATCACTGAAAGCTTTGGTCTATGATACATTAGGGACTTGAGCCAAAGGTACCAGCTAGCTACAAATCTAGAAGCATCACTGACTTCAACTTAACCATTGAGAACTTTGATCATGAAAGTGTTCAAAAACAGAAAATGCCCTGCCATTTTTATTGTACCCATTTAATTTTTTTATTAAAATTATTTATTTTAATTTTTCCAAAATGAGGAGCTACAGTCCTAATGAACATATGATACTGCAATGGGGATAGTGGTGATAATTCCAAGTGGTCCAGCGATCACGATGTAACAGTCAAAAGAAAACAATAGAGTTTCAGGAAAGGAAGAGTATGATTAAATCAAGAGCCCAGACACATCAGGGAATCGACTGGAAACCTTTGAGACATCAAAGGTAATTGAAACCTAGGCAAGTCATAAAGGATGAGAGAGGTTATTGAAGCAGAGTAGGCAAGGATAGGTTTTGCAAGATAGTTAGTAGTAAAAGAAGTTGCAGGCCTATGAACAAAATGATGATGTTTTGTTTGTTTTTATGAACCCAAGGCAGTGTTGATGGTGTTTGTAGGTAGAAGGGAAGGAGCTAGTCAAGAGTTGCCAATTTTAGAAAAAAGAAGCTATTTTATGGAGGAAGGTCCTGGAGGAGGTAAAAGGGAATATGTTACATATCATAGCTGAACAGGTTACTTTAGGATAAGTAAGAAAAGCCAAAATGCTATGGTATGCATTTCTTTTATAATTAGATAATTGTTGTTTGTAAAAGATGCTATAGTCAGATAATTTCTACACCCCAGTAATTCAGTCAACATTAAGCAACTATTTTCACTGATTTGCTTTTCTTATTTCTAAAAAAGTAGAGATTACAATGAGGAAAAATCCTATATAATAAAAGCCTAATATGCTTTTATTAAGTGTCTGACCATTAGACTAGTCACATGGCATGCACTGACCACCAGGGGGCAGACACTCTAACTGGTAGGTTAGCTTGCTGCTGGGGTCCAACCAATCAGGACTGGGTGAGATGGGCCAGATTTGCCTCAGAGCTCTTTTGCTATCCCTTCCCAGCTGGCCAACCTCCCAGTTTTCCTTCCCAGCCCTGATCATGCACCAGTGGAGTCCGTTGGCCTGGCCTGCAACCTCTCCCAATTTGGGACCCCTCAGGGAATGTCAGGGAGCCAGTTTTGGCCTGATCCTCATAGGCCAGCCCGAGGGATCCCACCAGTGCATGAATCCATGCACTGGGACTCTAGTCAACAATAAGTATGTTTTCTTCCACTTGGGACATTATGAAATAAAAAATAATATACTATCTAATAAAAGAATAATATGCAAATTAACCATCACTCCACTATACCCAGAAGCCATGCCCACGAGCCATGCCTACCAGCCAATCAGGAGTGGGTATGCAAATTAACCCAACCAAAATAGCTGTGGCCACAGAGCCAGCAAGAGGGAGGCTTAGGTTTCCCTGGCAATGGACGAAGCCAAGACTTCTGCACACCCTGGCCAGCCCAGGCCTCCACTCCAGGCTACAAAGTTTCAATTATAGAAGATAAATAAATCTCAACAGAAATGGCTGCTGCCACAGAGTGAGCAGACAGCTTGGCTCCACTCCAGGCTACAACATGTCAATTATAGAAGATAAATAAATCCCAGATATCAGGGCCTCTGCTTGAGTTACCAGGGGCTGTGGCCAGCCTGCAAACCACCACAGGCCCCTCACCCAGGCCACCCCACACCCCAAGGGAACCCCCACTCTGATCCAGTAAATCCTTCAGGGCAAACCAGCTGGTCCCCATCCATACACCAGGCCTCTATATTATCTAATAACAAAGTAATATGCAGATTGACCATCACTCCAACACACAAGATGGCTGCCCCCATGTGATCAAAGATCCTGCCCCCATGTGGACACAAGATAGCCAGCAAGGAGAGCAGATGGGGGGGACTAGGCCTGCAAGGGAGGGCAGTTGGGGGCGATCAATCCTAAAGGGGAGGGCGGTTGGGGAGGGGGGGATCCAGGCCTACAGGGGAGAGCAGTTGGAGGGACCAGGCCTACAAGAAAGGGAAGTTAGGGGTGACCAGGCCTGCAGAGGAGGGCAGTTAAGGGCAAACATGTGGCAGGGGAGCAGTTAGGCATCAATCAGGCTGGCAGTGGAGTGGTTAGGGGTGATCAGTCTGGCAAGCAGAAGTGGTTAAGGGCAATAAGAAAGGCAGGCAGGTGAAGAGTTGAAAGCCAGCAGTCCTGGATTGTGAGAGGGCTGATTCCACCAGGATTGGGCCTCAACATGCAGTCAGACATCCCTCTCAGGGTCCCATATTGGAGAGGGTGCAGGCTGGGCTGAGGGACACCCCCGCCCCCGTGTACTAATTTCATGTACAAGGCCTCTAGTAAATATATAATACTCAAATATGGGAAAAATATTAGGAAAATAACAGATTTTTCAGTAATAGAATAATTCAGAATATTCAGAATCAATAACCCAAGAGATAAAAATGCAATATAAAATTGAAATACATTAATGCAAAGCAGAATCATCATTATCTGTGTTTATTTGTTTTGATGCGTGGCATAAAATGCTTAAAAGAACACAGTGCTTTTCCTTGGAAGAGTGAATACTCTGTCCCTCCAAAAATCTAGAAAAGCAGAAAAAAATACTTTTTATTAATGGATTATAAGAAAACATACCAATTAAAAGGTAGAGGTGAGGAGGAGGAGAAAAAATGATTATCTTGGGGAAGTACATCAGTTCAGATCAGTTCAGTTTTTCTACAAATTAATTTATTCAGGATACTATTTCAAAGGCCTTTTTCAACCTAAAGTTTAAATCACCAAAACTGAAAATAAGGATAGTAATTTGTCTTTAACCCTTTTTATGATAAAGCATAAATCAGTTTAAAGCAGTTCTCTGAGAACCAGCAAAATATGAAACCTTCCTGAGACCCACTACTGCATAACTACTATAGCAGGTCTACATTTTTCTTCCTGGTTGGGAAAGTTTGGGGTTATATAACATAATAAAAATAAATCAGTCAGACATGACCATATTAAAGTGAGAGCATGAGCTAATCAGTCAAAAATGCACTCTAGTTATTTTCAAACTGGCTCCGCACCTGGAAGCAAACTTAGTCATCATCCTCATCTTGTCATCATTGTGAGTAGTTTTGAGTGACTGCCTAACACAAGAGCCATGGATTTTCAAAAGACCAAGATCCAGACAGATAAATTGCTGAACCCTACTATTTGATAGAGGGCTTGGCATTATTTAGATCCATTTAACTTGGAAAAACTGCTTAAGATTCACTGTGCTTGAATCTCACCCATTCCAAAAAGTTACTGAAACCATTAAACTAATAAATTCTTTGAATTAATCAGGGCTCTCATTTTCTACATATAATTACTGCCAGTCAGTGTATTAAGTTTCTCCTACCCCACCTGTCTGGAGATCAAGTGAGGTCACACAAAAATTCCCTCCTAGGCCTGGCCAGCACGGCTCAGTGGTTGAATGTCGACCTATGAACCAGGAGATTATGGTTCGATTCCCGGTTAGAGCAGGTCCCCAGGTTGTGAGCTTGATCTCCAGGTTGGGTGTGCAGGAGGCAAGCAATCAATGATTCTCATCATTGAGTTTCTATCTCTCTTTCCCACTCCCTCTCTCTCTGAAATCAATAAAAAATATTTTTTAAGCCGAGACAGGTTTGGCTCAGTGGATAGAGTGTAGGCCTGCGGACTGAAGGGACCCAGGTACGATTTCGGTTGGGGGCATGTACCTTGCTTGTGGGCACATCTCCACTGTGGGGCGTGCAGGAGGCGGCTGATCTATCTCTCTCTCTCATCAATGTTTCTGACTTTCTATCTCTCTCCCTTCCTCTCTGTAAAAAATCAATAAAATATATTTAAAAAAATATATATATATATATATATTTTTTTTAATTTCCTCCTATCAGAATTCTCTCTCCCCACTATTGCAGAGATTTCTCAGGGCAACCCTCCATGTGTCCCAAACAAATCAACTCAGCTCTTCAGCACTGCAGCCTCTCAGTGAGATCCACCACTCGTGAAGCCCTTTGGAGGACAGTGGTCACTACTGCCTAGGGCCTCTGTTGGGTACCAGAATGTCTCTGCTTTATTTCCACCTTCGGACCTCAGAGATGCACCACGTTTTACTTCTTCATTGGGGAGTGAATCTGTCTTCTGCCTCACTCTATATGGAAGGTGACTATATAATTTTTTTCTTAACTTGAACAGCTTTGACAATAAACAGGGTCCTAATACCAAAGACGAAATTAATTAGTAGTCACCCAAGACAGAAGACTAATCTTGGCCTATCCAAGGCAAACTGGGACCTACAGTCAACAAAAATATGGCTTCTTTTCCATCCAGGGCTCTCAAGCAGGGGACCTGCCTCCTGTTTCCTCTCCAGTCCGTGGGCTAAAACAGTTCCTTTGGCTTCTGTTTCCTCACAGGCCTCAGATTTAGCCCCAAGGGTTGGGTGGGGATCAGACACCAGATTTGTGCTCTCCATCTTTCACTGTCCTCACTCCAGCTGCCTACATCAACTTCCGCATCTCAGGTCCTTCTGCCCCAAGACACACCCCAGGCCTAGATACCCAAAGTGAATTTAAAAGTAAGATACAGCAGGGTGATTAAGCCCAGTTGCAGCTCAGTAATCAACATACTACCCTAATAAGGAAAAACAAAAGCACAAAAACAGAAGATAACCTTTTTTTGCCACAGCCAATTAATAAGTTTGTCTATTATGCATGTATAGAAAGAAACCTTGATTATTTCCCTCCTCTTTCTCATTAAATATTGAGGCATCTGCCAGCATCTGGAAAAAATTACAACAAAGAAATACTGGTGAAATACTTCATTATACAATATTATTGTATCCTGGGAAGAGGAGATTGATTACATAAATAGTAATAATAAAATCCTCTTCAAAACAGAAGTTTGGATGGGAATAACATATTCTTACCAGAATAGCATCTATGACATTTATTTAATATTGATTATTTATTTATTTATTTATTTTAAAATATATTTTATGTTTTTTTTACAGAGAGGAAGGGAGAAGGTTAGAAAGTTAGCAACACAGCTGAGAGAGAAACATCAATCAGATGTCTCCTGCGGATGTGCCCGCAACCATGGTACATGCCCTTGATTGAAATCAAACCTGGGACCCTTCAGTCCGCAGGCTGATGCTCTATCCACTGAGCCAAACCAATCAGGGCTAATATTGATTATTTAAAACAAATATATCAGCCACATTTGCTAACATTTAATAATGGGGTAATCTATTAAAAAAAATAATGATCACAGCCTAATAGTTCAGGGTGTATGTCCCACAGGAGTGACCCGTACCTTTGAAGGGAGTTTTATCAATGGGACTATACAACAATCTTCTCAAGTAGAAAGTTCTGGGGACAGATCATGACCAGTGTGTATAACTTAAAAAGAAAATACTTCTAGTGGAGACCTTAACAAATATCTTACTTTGCTTTCTATTTGCAGTCAAAATAAGACCGTGACATTTGGTTAAACATTAAATAATTGGATGACCACGTTTAGGTCTGCTCCATTAATCTAGATTGCCCTGGAGGAACAGGGAAAATTACGGCCTTGGACAAACACAAAGCACAGGACTTTGCACACTTTAGTTGCTCAATGGATATTTGTCGATTTGGTAATCTTGGTGTGTCCTGACTTTTGGCAGAAACGAAGGATATCATTCCTGAGAATGGAAGAGTCATGCGATTTCTCAGACTGCTCTTTGTGGCTCATTAGGAAGTTTCACGGGGAAGGAGTTCAGCTCTGAAGCAGAGGAGAGGAGGAACAAGTGATAACACCAAGGCTGTGAATAATGGAACAATTCAGCCAGAATCCACCTCACAGCAGCACGCTGCAAGATGAGAGCTTTTATTGTGAACTTCCATGAGGTCACTGGACGGGTCAGTGTTATCAGGCTGCATACATCAGACCATGCCAAAATAGTTTCTCCTCCTCTTCATAACTTTCCTGATTTTCTCAATGCCTGAAATTCCACCATGACAGTGTTACTCTTTCAGGGTATAAAGTCTTTTTGGTTTTCTAGAATTTCCCATCAAAATAAAAATCAGCTCTTGTAACATTATATATTTAATTCAGCATTTCCAAAAATATCTACTTCCAGTCCCTCAAGATGCTTCATGAAAAAAAAAAAAGCTCTGTAATCAAAGAAATTTGCTAAATGCTCTAATCTTTAACTTCTTACCATTCACAATGCCAAAGAACTTAGTAAATGACGACTCTGAAAGATATTTCAAAGGAAAAAATTATAATTTTTAATCTAGTGTTTGTACATTTTTTTGACTACAAAATAACTTGGAATCCTTTTTAGCCTCCAGAATACTGAAATACCAATTCACAGTGAGTCATCAGTTTCTGGAAACATAGATCCGCTGCTAGGAGCCAGAAATTGTTACTGGGTGATTGGATCCATTGTCATTGCAGGTATTCCTTGGACATTACTGACTAATATCAACAGTGGTAGTGTTTTTCTAAAATGTTTTAACCCTGTAGAAATTTTCCTTTAATGGCTCATACATTTAAGATTTTATGTCTATTATTATAGAAATAAGATAGGCTCCACATGAAAAGTTAATAAATAAGAAACTAATTGCTTGAACGATGAAGAGGTTACAATGTTTTTTAATTATAGAAAAGAAGTACTCAGTGGAATTAAGCTTAACTTGGAAGTTAGAGCAGCATTTGAATGAGTCGAGAAGGAACTGTCCTGAGCAGCGGAACCATTAGAGCAAAGGAATGGTGGTGGGCACCAGGAATCACTATTAGCGACAAACCACTCCTGAAGCTAGAAGACAACAGCTGGAGCTATTGCCGTTGGGTGCTGCCACAGACAGGCGTGGGGTACAGTGTGGGGGCCCAGCAAAGACCTGACACCACAAAGAGTCCTTCTCCATGGGAGATGCTGAGGGCAAGAACTGCTACTGGAAGGTTAGCTGGGAGCCATGGTCAGGAACCTGGAACCACCGGGCAAACAAACAAGAACAATGCTATTAACTAGCCATTGTCAAAGGAACATTGTTTTGTGGACCAGCAAATGAGTTAGGCTAACGTTGTCTTATTTATTACTCAAATGTCTGAGACCCCTTTTTAGACTGACTCCAAGCAGCACCCAAAGTTTGTTTTGGTTTTGAACAATCATGACCATGAATATACATACTGCTCAGATGTCCTTTTTTTCTGGAAGCATAGTTGACTGGTGGCCCATGTGCCATCCTTCTAGATCCATCGCCACTTTGGGTCTCAGGTTACACTTCCTGTGAGTGCGTGGTGAGGGTACTTGTTAGCGCAAACCCATTCCTGGGAAGTGGGACTCTTCTGATGGACAGTTTTGGTGCAAGATTTCCTGCTGACCTGGCTGAACATTTCTTTTTTCTTTTTTTTTAAATATATTTTATTGATTTTTTACAGAGAGGAAGGGAGAGAGATAGAAAGTCAGTAACATCGATGAGAGAGAGACATCGATCAGCCGCCTCCTGCATGCACCACAGTGGAGATGTGCCCGCAAGCAAGGTTCATGCCCCCAACCGGAATCGAACCTGGGACCTTTCAATCTACAAGCCGACGCTCTATCCCCTGAGCCAAACCCGTCTCAGCTGAACATTTCTTGGAACTGTGCTGAAGCCTGAGATTCTTCCTTTCCAAATGGCCGTCCTTCTCTGTTTTCTTCATGGAAGTCAACACTGTTGTCTGAATGCATTGCTTGCTTTCTGCAGAGCCTTCTCTTTATCCTTCTCCAGCATTTCCCCTGATACATTTCTTGCACATATTATCTGTCTTCTTCTCAGAGGACCCCAACTAACACAGGTACCCAACTATGGGGTTCCATTCTGTTGAACTTTTAGGTGAAATCTTCCTCTCATATATATTCCAATGTTTCAAATCACACAAAGAGTAAAAGGTGCCACCTTTTCCTAGATTTTGAGCATAGAACTCCATTTTTTCTTTCTCCTGAAAGGGGTTCAATTTGGGAAGGATCTTCTCATTTGATAAAAGCAAAAGAAATGAAATTAACACTGGGAAACTGGCCACTCTGAAAGAAAGAGAATTTATATGAAAAATAGAATATTAAAAAAAAACAAGAATAGAGGACTTGTCTAAAGTTATCTTTTTTAAATATAATTTTATTGATTTCAGAGAAGAAGGGAGAGGTAGAGAGAGATAGAAACATCAGTGATGAGAGAGAATCATTGATCAACTGCCTCCTGCACATCCCCCCAACCCAACCCCATTGGGGATTGAGCCCACAACCCAAGCATGTGCCCTTGACCCGAATCGAACCTGGGACCCTTCAGTCCTCAGGCCAACACTCTATCCACTGAGACTAAAGTTACCTTTTGAAGGGCCTAATAGAAGGTACTTCTGAATTTTCGATCAGAAAGTAGTTGTTATTTTTTCATACTTAATATATTAGATGCCTAGGGCTGCATAATAAAGTACCACAAACTGAGTAGCTCTAAAGAACAGATAAAGTTCTGGAAGGTAGAAGCCTGAAATCAAGGTGTTGGCAAAGCCGTGCTCTCTCTGAAGGCTCTGGCGAAGAATCTATTCCATGCTGTTCTCTTAGCTTCTGGTGCTGCTGACAATCCTTAGTGTTTCTTGGCTTATTGTTTTCAGTCCCTGCCTGGGTAGTCACATGGTGTTCTTTTTGGATGTCTATCTTTTCTGCTCTTAGAAGGACACCAGCCATAATGGCTTAGTGTGGACTAATGACCTCATCTTCACTTTATTACAATGACCAAGATACTACAGTATTTAATTTAATATTATTTTACTAAATAGAGATAGAGACATCAATGGTGAAAGAAAATCAATGATGGCCTGTCTCCTGCAACTTAGTCTGCAACCAGGGCGTGTGCCCTGACCAGGAATTGAACCATCTTGGTTCATAGGTCAACACTCAATTACTGAGCCACACTGGCTGGGGGACACCACAGTGTTGTAAAATGAGGTCACAGGTCTTTGGGGCTAGAACGTCACTGTATCTTTTGGGGAGATATAATTCAACCCAAATACTTGAGTAGGAGCATGTTTCTTTGAATGGAAATGGAAAACTGCATAATTAAACAAAATTTCTGTTAATTGCAGATAAGGAAATAAGCTGTTCTTTGTATTAGTGAATTGTGCTGTGGCTTGTATTGTGTCCCTATGCTATGTCTGATGTGCCCATGACCTCTTCATCTTCAGATGCAGCTGACAGCTAGCACTTTGGGTCACTGCTGGATATTGGATGGAAATGAAAGCAATATGAGTCTTCTAAATACTGGCCTACAGATGATACAGATTGATAGGCATATTTATTAAAACTAAAAGCACTGCTAGTTTGAAGCAGTGACCTTTCCAACTGAAATTGAGTCTTTTCAATGACACTACTTGTACATGAATACACTTTCCTGATTCAGAGGAACAGAATAGAGAAGTCACGATATTAATCAGATGAACAAGATTTCATGCAGCACTTTCTAGATAATAAATCATAGCACACTAAAACTTCCCATATATATGACTAAACATTTTTAGCAGCTTCCAAATTCCAAAATCCCATCTGCCACAGGGAAGTGGCTGAACTAGGATGGAAATCTAACAAATCTTTTGATTAGTCTAGAAACCCTCCACAACGTCCTTCTCCCTCACTCTATTATCAAGGATGCTAAAGCTAAGATTTTGAACTTCTAGCTTTTTTTTTTTTTTCATGACTAGAGCTGGCCGTGTGACACACTTTTGATCAATAATATGTAAGAGGAGTCACTGGGGAGGGCATCCCTTCACCATAAAATGACGCCCTCTTTAAGAGGAAAGTTCTTGACTCATTACCTGATATTCTCCCATCTTCCTACCAGGATCATAAATGTCATAGCAGGAGATGAAGCCATTAACTTACCACCACGAGTTCAAAATTTTCCATAGAAATGGAGAAGTAAGACCAAAGGTGAAACAAAAATTGCCAAGTGTGGATTTTCCCTTCCATGATTGAATCAGAACTTAGTTTTTTTTTTATGACAGTGCTTATTACTAGGGACTATTTAGCCTGCCACGTGACATTTGGCAATGTCTGTAAACATTTTTTGGTTGTGAAAGGGCAGCTACTAGTAGAGTAGAAACCAAGAGATACTGCTGTGCATTCTGCAATGCATAAGACAGCCCCCCAAAACAAAGAATGACTCAGTCTTACTCAGTCCAAAATAACAATATTACTGAAGTTAAGAAAGTCTAGGCTATAGGTCACAATTTCTTTAATATTAAATAAGGGAATTTTGACAATATGACATCTAAAATTCCTTAAAAATAGAAGGTAGTCTGAATATTTCTGACAAGATAATTCTTGAGTTATAGTGTACCTACTCAATAGCAATTTAGGCTATATTTTAAAATAATAGTTATGAAGACTAAGTAACAATAGCAAACATTGTATATGTATTAAGTAAAAAGTCAATATACAAAAGTGTAGGCACTGAATGACTACTACCACTTTCAAAAGAAAGTGAATGGAAGTGATGATAAAGTGATGCTAGTAGTTGTGCTGAGGGTGTTATGAAGGGGTTTGTTTGCTCCTTTTATTTTGCAATGGCTATTTCATGTGATTATGCTATTTTTATAATTTGGAAAATAATGTTTAAAGTAATTAATGGAGAAAAAAAGATTAAAATACTCAACTGATGTTTATTTCTCTGACATTTATGAAATTTTCTTTTAGCCTTACAAAAACATTATACAGCCTAATGGAGTGTTTTATGCAATTGAAACCATTTCTATTCACTCATCAAATAAGCAGCATTCTTTCACTAGTTTTTTTTTTTTTTGGTAACCATTTTATTGAGATCTGTTTTACATAAAACACAACTCACTGATTTAAAGTGTATAATTCCATGGTTTTTAGCATACACACAGATATGTGAAATCATTGCCACAATCAATTTTAGAACATTTTCCTCACACAAAGAGAAAGCCTATACCAATTAGCGGTCACTTCTTCACCCTCTCAACCCCTCCCAGCCCTAGAAAACTACTCACAAATCTTCTTTCTGTCCCTAGGGATTTGCCAAGTCTGGACATTTCATATAAATAGAATTATACAATATGTGGTGTTCTGAGACTGGCTTCTTTCACTTAGCATAATGCTTTCAAGGCTCAGCCATGTTGTGACATGTATGAGGACTCACTTCTCATCACTGATGAATAATAGTCCATTGTATATATCCCATATTTTATTCTGCTTGATGAACATTTGGGTTGCTTCCACTTTTTGGCTGTTATGAACAATGCTGCTACGAACATTCATGGACAAGCTTTTGGGTGGGCATGTATTTTCATTTATTTGGGTCAATACTTAAAAGTAGAATTGCTGGGTCATGTGGTAACTGTGTTTAATCTCCTGAGGAACTGCCAGATAGCTTCCAAAGGCCTGGTGATTTTATATTCCCCCCAGCAGTGTGCAAGGTTTCAAGTTTCTCTTTATGCACCTCATTTGCATTTTCCTGATGGCTAATGATGCTGAATATCTTTTCATGTACCTATTGGGTATTTGAACTTTACTTATTTTTTAATCTTTTCACTTAAATAATGCCTTGCTAATTATAAACTACAGCAACGGTAAAATAATTAATCTCACCAAAATGAGGGTACATTAAAGAATGTTTTTTTGAAGAGTATAAGATGTTTATTTCCTCAAGAATCTTATAATTATTTTTACAAAATAGAAACAGTTATTCCTGAGTGCTAATTAAAAGGCTGCAGGGTTGTTGAAACTGGTTTGGATAGTGTTGGCCTGCGGACTGAAAGGTCCTGGGTTCAGTTCTGGTCAAGGGCAAGTATGCTGGTTGCAGGCACATCCCTAGTAGAAGGTGTGCAGGAGGTAGCTGATCGATGTTTCCCTCTCATCGATGTTTCTAATCCTCTATCTCTCTCCTTTCCTCTCTGTAAAAAAAATCAATAAAATATATTTATAAATAAATAAATAAATAAATAAATAATAAAATGTTGCAGGTGCCCAGCCAGAATGGCTCAGTTGGTTGAGCATCGTCTAGGGCATGGAAAGGATGCTAGTTCAATTCCTGATCAGGGCACATACCTAGGCTGTGGGTTCGATCACCAGTTGCAGTATGTATGGAAGGTAACCATCAATGGTTCTCTTTCTTTTCTCTCTGTCTCTCTCTCTCTCTCTCTGTCTTTCCTCTCTCTTTTTCAGTTGGGTGTTGTTTGCTTCTTTGTATTTTAAATCTGACTTGAATCTTGGGATCTTCTAGTATGCTGTTGGATCTCTGTATATTATTATTTATTTCAGTAAGTGTATGCTCAATTTCTGATTGATCCTTTTTCATATCTTTGAGGGTCTCACTAAATTTCTCAGAGGTTTCTAGAAGATTCTTAAGTAACCTTATAACTGTGGTTTTGAACTTTATATTTAGCAATTTGCTCTCCTCCAATTCTTTCATTTGTGATCTATTTCTTTGTCTCTGTATTTTGGCTGCTTTCCTGTGTTGATAGAGTGGCTTTATGTGCTAGGTCCTCCCTAATTACCTGAGGTGGACTCTCTTGGTGCACCCCTTTGTGGTCTGTGTACACAGTCTTGTTGTAGTTAAGCCTTGATTGCTGTTGATATCACTGGGAAGAATTGACCTCCAGGCCAATGGGCTGTGAGAACCAGTGGTGTCTACAATGAAAGAACTGCTGTGGTAGAGACACCCTTATGAGGCAGGACTTGCTTCAGTGCCACTTTGGTGCTCACTAAGTCTGCCCTTTGAGTGTGTCTCTTATGGATGTGAAGAGTTGTAATCTGGTATGGTCTCACACTGAATACTGGGTACTCTGGCTTTTGGATCTCCAAGAAGGTGCAAAGTCAGCCACTGCCTGAGGCCACCCAGCTGAAGCTACAGAGAGAACTATAGATTCTCCCTCTTTGTTTGTGGTTTGGAAGTGCCCAGATGAGACCCAACTGTGAAGCAAGGCAGGCTGCTGCTGCTAGGCCTTGGGCCTTCTTGTGGAAGCTTTGAAGCTCTCTGACCCAGCTGCAGCTTGTTAGGATTTAGGTTGCAAAGGACAGGCCATTCATATGCAAAAGCCTCTGTGCACAGCTTGGGTGGGGTTGTAAATTGGGTGGGGCAGGGTCTCTTCGACTCACCAGGTGGAGCAAATAGCAATGCCAGTCAGCCCTGAACCTGAGAGGTTTCTGGGCCTCTGTCTCCTTCGGACCTGTGCAGGATCAATGATCGCTGTGAGTACCTCTGAGAAAAGCCACTCTCATGTTCTGGCCCAATGCCAGACAGTCCAGTTTCTCCCTGTATGAAGCTGGGTCCCCAGAGCCTCACCCAGAACTGGAGTTCAGAGCATTCGGGAACTTGTATCTCTCTCCCAATTGAAAAAAAACCAACAGCGCACCTAGTTGCCAGTCCATTTCCCCACACACCTCTGCACCTTTGCACCTCTACCTGTCTCCATGTGCTTTTTCCTTTCCTTCTCGTTGTAGAACTTCCACTCAGCCAGCTTCCCTGTGGTTCTGGATGATATTTGTCTTTTAGTTGTAATTTTGATGTGGTTGTGAGAGGCAGCAAGTACAGGTGTTTATTTATGCCTCCATCTTGGTTTTCCTCACTAGTTTCTAATAACTCCTTAACTGTTGAGTTCTTAGAGGTCAACTCACGGACTATTCCTTTCCAGAATTTTTGTGAAAGCATCAGACTTCCAACATTCAAATGTTGGGTGAAAATTTGTCGGTGTAGATTTGTTTTAGATTCCTGTGCCTGCTACAATAGATTACCACAACTAGGTGGCTTAAACAACATAAATTTATTTGCGTATAATTATGGAGTGCAGAAGTCTAAAACCAGCATCACTGGGCTAAAATCAGTGCCAGCAGGGCTGCATTCCCTCTGGAGGCTCTAGGAGGGAAATTCTTGCTTCTACCAGTTTCTGGTGGTTGGGGCCATACTTTTGGCTTGTGGCCCCTTCACACCAGTCTGCCTCCGTTTTCATATGTCCTTCTCCTCTGTGTGTTTGTCATCTGCCTGTCTTCTGTAAAGATATGTGATGGCATTTATGGATCCAACTGGTAATCCAGGATAATCTCCCATTCGAAAAAATGTTAACTGTTAATGTAATGACACTTACAAAGACCTTCTCCCAAATAAGATAAACGAAAAGTTCCAGAGATTCTGATCTAATACCTTTAGGATCTCTTACATTATTGCAATATTATATAAAGAAAATATAAATCTAATTACCTTATCTGAAAATCTGAGCTTCTTTTTCAGACTTTAAGTCTGGCAGCATCATTTAGGATCTTAATCCTAGGAATGTAGAGTGAGAATAAAGAATTTGTCACCCTACTAAATGAAAGAAGCATGGCATGATGAATTTCGTGGAAATTAACTTCTCAGCACATCCATGTAAAGAGGTTTCTTTAATTGTGAATTTACCAATAAAATTTGTTTTACCCAAATTAACATTTGGACACTTAATGACCCCTTATCTAAAATAGAGAGCTTAACACTGTTTTACCATTTCTCAACAGCTGTGAAGGGTTCTGAAAATTAATTGGAGAATTTAACCTTAACCGCACAGTTCAGTTAACATAACACTGTGAAGTCACTGAAAGGCAGCACTGTATTTATTTTGCTTGCGTTGACTAAGAAGCTGAAACAATCTTAACTCTCCAATTAAAGCTCTCTTAGCAAAATGGTGACAGTACACAAACAATTAAAACCCTGGAGCTTTCCTTTCTTTTCCCCATTTGGTCAGTTTAATTCTTCATATTTAGTGTCAGAGTAAGCCTGTCAAAGGCTTAACTTTGGGGGGTAGTTACATTTTTCATTTTGGCCAAGGGTATTTCTAAATCTAAACATGAATTTGCATATGGCATGGAATATATTTGATCTTGGAATATTAGAACCTTTAATGCTATTCATTTAGATGCAATTAATCAGGAAAATCTACTCCAGTTATTATTCCCAAAGTGAGTATTAAGGAAGCTACCTGCTGAACCTTAAATAAATCAAAAGGATTATTCCCTAAATTGGGCAAGACATGATCCAAATTTATTGCAGTTAAGACTGAGAATGCCACCTAACAGAAGAAAAAAAAAATCCCTTGGTCCAATATAGCCTCCGAGTGAAACTAAGTTTGTGTCTTTTCTCTTTCAGGAAAGAACAGATGGGTTAAAAAAGGTTTGGGTGTTTTGGTTTTGTTTTTTTTAGTGTATTTTAATATTTGCTCCCCATGAAGTAAAGGGATAAGACTTAGAAATTTCCAAAACAATCTTCAGATTCTTTAAAAGGTAATAAATGATAAAAAGCCTTATATAGCTCTATAACCAAGCTCCTCCTCCCTTTTACCAAGTCCCTCCCCATCTCCTCTCATGCCAGTCTTTGAAATCTAATTCCATAGATCCAGCCTGTCTTTCAAGGCCTAAGTTTTCCTTGAGAACTGGCCTCTCTCACTCATTGGGAACAAACCCTATCCTCTCTATAATTACTCCTAGCCTGTTTGGCTCAGTGGATAGAGTATCAATCTACAGACTAAAGTGTCCCAGGTTCCATTCTAGTCAAGGTCACAAGCCCAGGTAATGGGCTCAATCCCCAGTAGGGGGCATGCAGGAGGCAGCCAATTCCTCTGTCATCATTGATATTTATCTCTCTCTTCTTCTCCCTTCCTTTCTGAAATCAATATATATATATATATATATATATATATATATTTTTTAAATAGAACAGAAGTTCTTCACCATCCCCTGCCTTTTCACACTTATTATCCTAAATTCCTTCCCAAAACACTTTGCTGAGTGGTATCTTTCATTCAGTTTTTTTTTCTTCATTTCCTTATCTTCCATTTATTTCTTACACCCTCTGTAATCTACCTTACAGGAGATAATAGTAACATTTACATGACACTGTTCTACTTTTAGTTCAGAATATTTTTATTATGGTAAAATATACATAGCATGAAATAAATAATTTTAATCACTTTAAAGTGTATAGTTCTGTGACATTAAATACACTCATATTGCTGTACAACCATCACCACATCCATCTCCATAACTTTTCCATCTCTCCAACTGAAACTCTATATCTAATAAATGATCATTTCCCATCTCCCCCATTCACCCACCACCAAACTCAGCCCCTGTAACCATTAACCTACTTTCTGGCTCTATGAATTTGACTAATCTAGGCACCTTATGTAAATGGAATCATATGATAGTTGTCCTTTTGTATTTGGCTTATTTCATTTGCCATAATGATTTTAAGGTTTATCCATGTTACATTTTGTGTCAGAATTTCCTTCTTTTTTACAACTGAATAATATTTCATTGTATGCACATACCACATTTTCTTTATTGATGGACACTTGGATTGCTTCTACTTTTTGTCTATTATAAACAATGCTGCTATGAACATGGGTGTAAAAATACATGTTCAAGTTCTTGCTTTTACTTCTTTTGGGTAAATAACCAGAAGTGGAATTGCTAGATCATATGGTAATTCTATTTTTAATTTTTTGAGTATTCATCATTCCACTTTTCATGGGAGCTGCTCATATTACATTTCCACCAGCAATGTTTAAGGATTCCAACTTCTTCACATCCTCATCACTTGTTTATTTATTTTTTTCTTTTTGATAATAGCCACCTTAATGGGTGGAAAGTGGTATCTCACTGTATAGGTTTGACTTAGTGATGTTGGGCATCTTTCCTTATGCTTATTGGCCATTTATCTTTTCTTTGAAAATTGTCTATTCAAGCTCTTGGTCCATTTCTTTTTGTTTTAATTTTTATTGTTTTGTTTGTTTGTTTGTTTGTTTGTTTTTACAGAGAGGAAGGAAGAGGAACAGAGAGTTAGAAACATCGATGAGAGAGAAACATCGATCAGCTGCCTCCCGCACACCCCCCACTGGGGATGTGCCTACAACCAAGGTACATGCCCTTGACCAGAATCGAACCTGGGACCCTTCAGTCTGTAGGTCTACGTTCTATCCACTGAGCTAAACCAGTTTTGGCATTGGTCCATTTCTTAACCGAGTCATTTAATCAAGTCATTTAATTAATTCAGTGAGTTGTAGGGATTCTTTATATTCTGTTTATCAGTCCCATATCAGATATTTGATTTACAAATATTTTCTTCCATTCCATTGGTTGCCTTTTCACTCTGTTAATAGTGTCTTTTGATACACAAAAGTGACATGGCACTATTTTAAGCACAACTTATTTAATATTCATAACAACTCTATGAGGTAGGCACTATTATTATCTCCATTTATAGATAAGAATACTGAGACATAGAGGGTTTAGTAATGTATCAACATACTATGGTAATGACTGAACTTAGATTTGAGTCTGTTATGGACTGAATGGCTGCATCCCCTCTAAAGTCATATGTTGGAACTGCTTGTCAATGTACTGGTATGGAAAGGGCCTTGGGGAGGTGATTAGGTTAGATGAGATAATGAGGGTGGAGCTATTCTGAGTGGGATTGATGCCCTTATAAAAATTATGCGCAAGCTTGCAGCTCCTTTCTTCTCTCCTCCAGGTGAGGCTATAATGAGAATTCAGCAACATGGAAAGAAAGCTCTTACCCAATCGATCAGGCTGATCTCAAACTTTCAGCCTCCACAACTTGAGAAATAAATCTGTTGTGTATAAGCCACTCTTCTATGGCACTTTGTTATAGCAGCCTGAACTGACACATACACAGCCCAAGGGTTTGTTGCAGAAATGCCATGTCATAGGCACCCCTTATAATGGAGATCAGTAGCCTCCTCATCACCAAATTTAGTTATCTTTTCTCACCCCTTGTTCTGCCGCCTAAGTTTTTCTCTATCATTTCAAATAATGGCCTCTACTCTGTGAAACTCGCCTTCCTTTGGCTACTATACTTTTCTTGATTCTTCTTCTCCTTCTTTGAGAGAGATGCATCTTCTTCAGTCTTATGTGCCTTTTTTTTTAAAAAAAAAATATAGTATATTTTTATTGATTTCAGAGAGGGGAAGGGAGAGAGAGAAACATCAATGATAAAAGAGAACCATTGACTGGCTGCCTCCTACACGCCCTTCACTAGGGATGGATGCCACAACCCAGGCATATGCCCTTACTGGGAATCAAACCCTGACCTCCTGGTTCTTAAGTCGATGCTCAACCACTGAGCAACACCAGCAAGGCTTCTGTGCCTTTCTTCATGCTTACAGCTTCAAAGATCTTCTTCAACCTCCCTCTTTGTTTATTCTTCTCTCTCCAGAAAACATCATTCATCCTTTCTTTCCAGTACCTGTGAATGTAAAAAGACCCTGTTTAAAATAGGGTGTTTGCAAATGATCAAGTTAAGATGAGGTCATTTAAGCAGATCTTAATCCAATATAACCATGAAGGGGAAAAATTTGGACACAGATACAGACATGAGTGCAATCTACGGAGAACACATGAGGTTACCAGAAGCTGGGAAAGAGAAATGTAACAGATTTTCCCTTTAAGCTCCTTAGAAGGAACTAATAATGCTGAGACCTTGGTTTCAGGCTTCTAGCCTCTATAACTGTGTGACAATCAATGTCTGTTGTGAAGCCACCCAGTTTGTGGCACTTTGTCATGGCATCCCCAGGAAACTACATACTTTCCAAAGGCTTAGAAGCAACTCCCTGTGAACAGTTTCTCAAACTCACACCCTTGGTCCTAATTGTCCTTCTGAGTTCTAGGTCTACAATATCAACATGATCTCATGACTCTCCAACCACGATCCTGCCTTTCCAGAATGTTTCTCTTCTCCCATCTCCCTTCCTTCTCACCTTTGGCCCCACCTTGCAACCTTTTTAAAAGAGATATCTGTGGCTCCAGCCACTCTGGCTGAAAACCACAAAGTCACCTTTGAGTCCTCACTTTCCACTCCCTTGAAGCTGTCTCCATTTCTGTAATCCAAGAATCATGTGTGGCCCATTAGTTTGGGAGACTATTATCAGGTTCCCAGACTTGGCAGCCCTTGTATCCCATGGTCAGAGCCCTATCCGCAGGCCCAACTCTACCTAAGAGTCAAAAGAATTAAGTCAGGTTAGCCCAAATATTAGGATGCAGAGTCAAGGACTCCCTACTGTTCTCTCAGATAATATTACGGCCCAGAATCTGAGTACGTACTTGTCTTATTTCTCCCTATTTAAATAACCAAAGTTTTGCCTGTTATCTTAAGACTTTGAAAATGAGGGATTTCTGTCTAACTCCAGCCCAGGTGCCCTTGAGATCTAAAATGCCAGCTCTTCCTCAGATCTGGGGTTAGTTATCATGCCATTTGACCGCTCACTGGCTAGGACATTACTGTTATGCCACATCAGAGATTCTGACTCAGCTTGTTTGTCTAATTTAGTGCCCATTGTCCATTTTTTTTAATGAAGTCAAATGTATTTAACAGGTAATAGTTCACAGAGCATATTTGCATTTAAATTCTCTTAATTAATCCTAAGATCCTTAAAGAAATCCAGAAATTTGAGAGGTTAAATAGCCATCCAAGCCTCCTGGCTCTGCATTTCATGCTCTTTTCACTTCACAACATTGCATGCTCCTGTGTCCTAATCTCCTGGTTACATAGCATTTCTTTCCAACCTCCATTAGCCCCATTGTAGATTCTTCTCTCTCTCCTCATCTTCCCTCTCCTGCTGGAGATAACTGACTTATATTTTATCACATCCAAGGAGTTGACATATGGCTGCCTTTGAAGTGACCTTGAAACCAGTGATCCCTCTTCTCAAAGGAATTTTGAACACGGTTTAAGGAAAGACAAAATTATATAGAATCATAAGTATGCAAGTTCCCAAGTACAAGGTCATCATAATATTTCCCATGAAGACTTATGTTGCAGATAAATATTTTAATGAGATTCCACGTGATGCCAATATAAGCTGTAATGCAAGAAAAAAGCATAAGTACTGACCACCTCAGTTGAATTTATATCCACTTTTCCACTTCAAGATGGTGTTCATCTTTTAGTTAATACTCTCTCCCTTACTTAATGCTCTAAGACAGCATAATGCATCATGTATTGCCATTTCTTGGGCTGGCCTGTAAGATGCTGGACATGTGGAGAGAGGCATAAGCGAGGCAACATGGATTCCAGAGCAAGAGTGGCAATCCGTTATTAGCAATAACCTTGAGCAAGTTACTTGAGCAACCCACCATTATTGGCAATAACCTTGAGCAAGGTACTTGACCTCTCTCTACCTTATTTTCCTCACTATTAATAGAACACTTGCCTTAGTGTTGTTGGAAGGATTAAATAGTTAATTTAAATACAGTGCCTAGAACAGCACTTTGCCTGTAGAATTTGCTGTTTCTCTACTTGCTAGTCTATATGCGCAGGAATGCACACCCAAGTCCGTAGAGCAGTGGTTCTCAACCTTCCTAATGCCATGTCCCTTTAATGCAGTTCCTCATGTTGTGGTGACCCCCAACCATAAAATTATTTTCATTGCTACAGTTATGGTTGGGGGTCACCACAACATGAGGAATTGCATTAAAGGGACGTGGCATTAGGAAGGTTGAGAACCACTGCCATAGAGGAATCATTACCACTGGACGGTCAGAGGAGATTTAAAACTGAAGACTTCAGAAAGCTCAGTCTATTAGGTGCCATGAAACGTCTCTATATTCCCTCCTTCAATGCAACAAATGTAAGTAGTTTTTACAAGAGACAGTCCTTTATTAACCTAATAAATATGTATGACCTTATAGTGATCGTGAGAAGATGCCAGGCACCTGACTTGGTTGCAGCATGAGCAACACTGTCACAAAATAAGTAGTTAGTCATTAAGAAAAAACAGTTGGCAATGGGCATAAGGGTCAGAGCAGCCTGCCAAACACAATTTTTTTTTAAAAGGATGAGGCGAAGGCTCATTATAATTTTTCTCCAGTGGCCTACTTATAGTTGTTAACAAATTAAAGATCCGTGATGAGTTAAACCTTCCTACGTTTTCTTGTATACTCTTAAAACTTACAATCTGAATTAATTACCACCGAGGCAAGAATGTTAATCAAAACAACAATAGCATAAGTGCACCATATCTTGTGCTTCTGAGTTACTTCCTTACAAAGGGAAAAATAATATTCCCTATGATAGTGTCAGGTTATACAGACTCCTTGATAATATAACATACAGAATGTTTGTACTGTTAGTTCTACTCATTAATTGTTGTAAAAATGAACCTGCAATCACAAACATTTTTTTAACTACATTATTTTTCTGGATTACAAGGTAGCTTAAAATTAAAATATGAACATTATTTAGATGTATGAAGTAACGTGATGAAAATAAAGCAAGGCTGGCATAATTACATCAGTTATCATGACAAAATTATATAGGTTCATTGGTAAGGGAAAGGAAAAGGTTAGGAAATATATTAAATCATCTATGTTTTAGGCATAAGGGATCTACAGTTATTTTAAATAATACTCCATATATATATATAATTGAAAATGTATGTCACTTTTTAAGACCCTATTTATATTATAAGAGAAACAACCACTGTAATAAATAAAAGCCAGGAATAAGAATTTATTTTAAGAGAGAAAAAAGGAGATATTGACCAAATAAAATTTTATTGTCTTCATGAATTTTAAAGTTTTCTTGACCTACAACATGTTGCAACAGCGCTCTCAACAGACCAGCTAGTAATCCTGGAAAAGGCAGATTTAACTGGTTCTTTTTGGATTTTTTAAAAGCTAGATTGAATGTCCAATGGTAAGACTCCTGTTCTGATAAACTCTTCTTTATCTGAATACCTGCCTTGCTCTTAATCTCCATTGACTCCTCTGGCCCGAAGATAGCAGCCGAGCCATCTGATAGAAGATAAACCCGTGTGTCTGTTTTCCACCCTCATTGAAAAAAACCTTTGAATTTGTAACTTGGGCCTGAAGATTCTTATCACACAATCTTCAGTTGCCAGAAATTCAAAAGTGGGCCATGTCAGCCACTGTTGGAATCTGCCCTAGCTGCTTCTATTTATCTTTAAAATATATATCAGCGTAGAGTACTTAACTGAATTTAGTGCCCGTAATGAGAAAGATTGTGCTCTTCCTCCTGTAAGAATTTATTTAAACCGTGTGGCTTGTCTGCTGAAGAAAAGTTATTCAAATGTTCCTGATAGTGCCCTAGATCCCATTACAGTCTCATTTCATTCAGGCTCCGGATTCTTTTAAAATAGTATGTGTTAGAACAGTTTGTAACCCAACAGGACACAAACTAGATTTTTGCTTCTGAGAAGTCAACTCAAAGGAGACTCAAGGCAGAATCTAAAGTAAAACTACTCAAAATTTGTTTCAGGATCTCCCTCCCGCCTCTCTCCCTTCACCCTCCCCCTTCCCTCTCTTCACCTTTCCCCCACCTCCCATACACACACACTTCCAACATTTTCAAAGGTATCTCCTAAGACAAGACTTGTTTTCAGGGCAATTATTATCAATTCATTTTCACTGAAAATAAAAAAAAAAAAAATGTGAAGGAAAGTTTCATTTCCATGTTTCAAAGATCCTGGAGTTTAGAATGTTTTTATTTCAAGCAAATGTACCCAATGGGGAATTATTTTCAGCAATTTTTCTTCCTCAAATTTTTCTCTTCCTGCTGTTTATTCCCCTAATCTAGTGTCCTGTTCTCCTTTTCTTTATGCTCTCTTGGGTTGGGACATCAAATTAACCGGACTAATAAATTCATGCGGATATCTGAAGGGGCCTCCAGAAATATGAAGCCAACAAGGTTCTTTCAAAACGTAATGCTTCTTCCCTGTGCTATTGAATCAGCCTTTCTCCCCAAAGAAAATATTTGTATCTTGGCAGTCAATGAGTCTTTTATTTTTAGTCCAGTGGCAACCACCTACATTTTGTGTCTTCTTTTCTTCCCCAGCATCTTAAAACTTTTGGTCTCTTTCCTCTGTTAATATTTAGCCAACATTTATTGAGAGCTGGATAATACAGAAATTATATCCAAATAGACTAGAGTATAAATAATACAAAGGAGTAAATGGGCGTGTTTCACAAAAGCAAGGACCACTTCCGGTTGTTATGTTGTTGTTTTGCTTCTTAAAGGCAAGTCATAATTTCTATAATATGAACACCTGTTTTAAATACAATTATTAAAATTAATTTGTAACTCTGCAATGAAAAGATGACATGAGTCCACAAAGTCCTGTTTGGTAAATTGAAATAAGATTAGATTTGGAAAGTTGTTGTAATCCTTGTATAATAAAATCTCTACTTAATTTTAATGATTTCTGTCAAAATAGTAATCAAAGTGAAACTAATTTGCTAATCAAAAAACTATATATATGTAAATTAAGTTATTATTCAAAAATGTATGATTGTTTTAAAATATCTAATGAGATTTCCTTCTGTGGTTTTTAACTTCACCTTAAGTTTTTCATTGAATATCAGATAAATGTGTCTAATGGGTTGAGAAGTTTCCAAGCAGAAATCAGAGAATATTTCTTATTAAAGTTTAGTTAATATACAATATTATATTAGTTTCAGGTGTACAGCAGAGTGACTTGACATTTATATTTCTTACAATGTGAACACCACAGTTTAATAACCATCTATTACCATACTAAGTTACTATGATAATATAGACTATTTTCCCTCTGCTGTACATTACACCCCCATCACATTGTTATTTTTTAACATTCTGGAGGTTTGTACTTCTTATTCCCCTTCA